>JBBBDQ010030333.1:0-35000 GCA_037127315.1 Ascarosepion bandense
TATCAGACAGTATGAACGGATCCTACACAAAATTAATAGACAAAACTTGTCTATATTATTCAATGAAACCTGCACATATATATATATATATATATATATATATATATATATATATATATATATATATATATATATATAAAGAGCTGGGAAGAAAGAAATATCACGACTGATTGTGAATATGTAATGGATTTCACGTTTCATTTTCAGAATTATAAGGTTTGTCATTTTTTCTAAATTTTTCATAAATCGAATTTTGCTGTTAGACTCTGAGCTTGTATATCTACAACACATTTATTTCGTAATAATGGGGACTCACTTTAGTGAGGGGTCCGTTGTCCATGTGAGACTGTTGAGAGGAAGGCCGCGATATGTTGCACAATAAATATAAATCCGACAGGAACACATTATAAGGATATTAAATGAAATCATATGCCATAAAGGAGCTCGGTTGAAACGTCATTGGCATGAGGAGCATTACGCATTCAGGTCACTTCAGGTGAGTTTTAATTAGTTTTCAGTTATTTCCTTCTTCTTATATATATATATATATATATATATATATATGCGTTTGTGTATATGTATGTGTGTATATATATATGTGTGTGTGTGTGTGTGTGTGTGTGTGTGGTCTGTGTGTTTATGTTTGTATATATATATATATATATATATATATATATATATATATATATATAATATTAAAAACAATATTAGTTGTTGCTCCAGCAAGAGAAATTGGTATAGAAGAAAACTGCGCGAAGCCGTGAACATTTTGTTTAAAGTGTCGGTTTGTTGTTGGTATTATTATTAAGATTACTTGCTTTTTGTATGGTATGTGTGTCACTACACGTTTTGAGTAGAAGAGGATAGGAGTAGGATGCGAATACTGATGAGAGTGGAGTCGATGAAGAAAGGAGCATAAGAGAGAGAGAGAGAGAGAGAGAGACGGTGCAAGTTAGTGAGATAGAAGATGACTATTGACTTTACATTTAATTACTTTGAGTTTGTAGTTGTCGAGAAAGGAAGTAAATGGAAGGGAATTTCACAGGCGGGAATTCCGAAAAAAAAAGCTGCTGGAGTAGAATTTGCGTTTACAATTTATTGGTTTCACAGTTAAAGAGTAGGAACTAGTTGCTAATCTTGTGGCTTCAGTAAATTTATATATACTAAGTTCATCAGAACAGAAGCTGTGAAAGTATTTGTCGAAGAGGGGCATACGTCAGCATACGTCACTAGACGGACGCATACATCATAGGCGGAGACATTTTCTACTTGATCGTTATTCCGGTTAGTATTCGTTGATTGTTCTTGTGCGTCTATTGTTTATTGTACTGTTGTATAATAAATCTCTTCTAATCTATCTTCAGTGTTAAATATTATTTTTACACTATTCTTTTCCCTGATATTCCTTCCCGGTATATATCAGATTGGCGACGAAGATTTGGAAGTTTATGCGATTGAAAAAAAAAGGCATTAACTTCTAGCCATATATCGGATTGACGACGTAAATTTGGAAAGGTTGACGCGAAAAGAAAAATAAGTTAACGTTAGAGGTAGTTTTTAACCCCCACCCCACATATAAGAAAAATCTACGTTTATTGTTCTTGCCGAAGAGTATAACTTATTTGTCAGCTGTACATATAAAAAATATGGAACAATTAGCTGAATTTTCAAAGACGCTGGAAGGACCGGTCCAACAGTTAATGCAACAATAGCAAAGTCAAAAAAAAAAAAATACAAACAGAGCCCCAAAACAACTATTAAAGCAAAAGGAAAGCCAACAAAAACTACAAACGGATCTCCAACAACAAATGATACTTCAACAAGAACAAGAGGTTTTGAAAAATGGTATTAAAGCAGGACGAACCGAAGGAAGGTTCTCTGCAGAGGGTATTTTAAACTCTCTTACAGAATTTGTATACAATCCTGAAAAAGGAATTCCTTTTCCTTCGTAATATAAAAGATACAAAACGATTTTTTCGAAACGGTGCAAAGCCTGGACCGACGAGGAAAAAATAATGCTTCTAGTACGAAAGATAGGAACTCAGGAGAATATGAAATACACAAAGTTTATTTTACCGAAAAAACCTGAAGACATTTCGTTCGACGAAACGGTCGAAATTTTGTCGAAAATGTTTGGAGAAAGGGAAAGTTTGTTCTATACACAATATAAGTGTTTAAATATCGTAAAAGAAGAACATGAAGACTTTATGCTGGAAAAGTTAGCTCAAAATGCGAACGGTTTAAAATTAAAGATATCAAAGAAGACATGTTTAAATGTTTAATCTTTGTACAAGGGTTAACGGCACCGAAAGATAACGAAGTACGTTCTAAGATTCTCACAATGTTGGATAAGGATGCAGAAATAACCCTACAAAAAGTATCGGAAGAATGCCAAAAATTGAAAAACATTAAAAGAGATAATGTTTGTACTGAAGAAAAACACGTTGCTCGAATTCATAAAGTTAAGCAACAGGCCTACGAAAAGGGAAAACCATACTGCGAAGCATGTGGCAAAACTAATTACGTCACAAGTAAATGTTATTTTAGAAATAAAATATGCTTTGAATGTACGAAGAAGGGGCACAAAGCAGTGATGTGTAGGAAAAAAAGGGACCGAAAGTCCAAAAGGATAAATTCTGTGGTAATGAAGAAAGTTACAAAGGATTGCGGTACTAGAAAGTACGTGGACATAAAAATGAATGGACGAAATGTCACTTGTTTACTGGATACCGGAAGTGATATCTCTACAGCAGATGAATATACCTGGGAAAAATAATAAATAAATTAAAATTCAAAGGTGAATTTTTCGCAAAAGTAGCATTTGACAGCAAAGTACACAAGACAAAAATCTATGTGATTTTAGGAAAGAATACAAATCTATTTGGTATAGATTTAATCGTGCTATTTAATTTATGAGAAAAGCCCATGAATATGTTTTGCACAAGGATAAATGCGTCAAATGTAGGAAAGTCGAAGCAGACTGAAAAATTCGTAAAAGACTTAAAAAATGAGTTCACGGAAGTATTTTCGGAGGAACTGGGTTGCTGTACGCAAACTGAAGTGAAGTTTGAAATAAAGGGCAACATTAAACCAGTGTTCAAACCAAAAAGGAAAGTTTCATTTGCATCATTAGAGGCGATAGACAAAGAATTGCAAAGATTGGAGGAAAATGGAGTTATTAAAAAAGTAGATTATTCGGACTGGGCATCGCCTACGGTCTATGTAAAGAAGAAGAATAACAAAATAAGAGTGTATGTGCAGATCTTTCAACCGGAGTAAACGAATGCTTAAAAGATCACAAGTATCCACTCCCCACACCTGAGGAGATATTTTCAAAGTTGAATGAAGGAAAGATCTTTTCAAAGATAGATCTGTCAGAAGCATATCTACAAGTCAAGTTCGAGAAAGAATGTTCAGAGTATTTGACAATAAACACACATAGAGGATTATACAGATTGAAACGTCTACCGTTTGGTTTGAAGGTAGCACCTAGTGCATTCCAACAAATCATGGATACTGTGTTATCGGGTCTTGCCTATGCAATGGCTTACTTAGACGACATTTTGATTAAAATGTAAAGTATTGAAGAGCATAAAACGCATGTCCGCGAAGTGTTTAAGCAAATTAGGAATTATGGTTTCAAAGTAGGACCTGAAAAATGCGAGTTTTGCTTGGACAAGATTGAGTATTTAGGTCAAATTATCAATCGCAAAGGTAGAAAACCTAATCCAAACTGAACTGAAGCAATTAAAAATATGCCTATTCCAGATAATGTAACTAAGCTACAGTCATTTCTGGGATTTGCGAATTATTATAACATCTACATTCCTAATATGTACGACCTAAGAGCACCCTTAAATAAATTATTGGAAAAAAATAAAAAGTGGTGTTGGACGAAGGAATGCAACGAAGCTTTTGAAAAAATCAAAAAGTCCTTGTTGTCAGATTTGGCGTTAGTACATTTTGACCCGAAGAAAGAGTTAATTATAGCAACGAATGCAAGTGGATACGGCATTGGAGCTGTATTGTTACACAAATTCGAGGATGGCGCAATGAAACCTATCGCTCATGCTTCGAGAGCGTTGCTTCCAGCAAAAAAAAATATAGCCAGATAGAAAAGGAAGCACTCGCTATAATTTATGCGGTAAAAAAAATTCCACAGATTTATTTCTGGGAGATAGTCTGTGCTGCAAACCAACCATAAACCGTTATTATCAATATTTGGGTCGAAAAAAGAAGTACGAACACATTCAGCGAACAGGCTACAAAGATGGTCTGTAATTTTGTTAAATTACAATTTCAAAATGAAATTTATTCCATCTAAAGAAATTGCACATATGGATTGTCTGTCAAGGCTGATTCCAAAAAAGCCTAAGTTGCTAGAAGAAACGGTAATAGCGGCGCTGAAAGAATAAAAGGAATTAAAGGTTGTCCTAGTAAACACCGTTAGCGTATTACTGGTAACACCGGAAGAAATTGAAAAAATGGCGAAAACAGATGACTATATTGCTAAAATGATTAAGCAAGTAAAAGGAAATAAAGAAAATAAAGGCGGAAAAGTTTCACCATTTTCAATTTGTAACGAGACACTGATGTATGCCCAGAGAGTGGTAATACCAAGGGTGTTAAGAAAAAGGATTTTAAAAGAATTTCATCTGGGTCATCCAGGCATATCACAAATGAAGTCCTTAATGTGTACTGGCCTAGAATGGACCAAGATATCGAAGAATTGGTGAAACAGTGTAAAGGCTGTCAGCTAGCAGCATAAAAATGCAGCCGTGGCCTAAAACGGATGTGCCGTGGTTACGAATACATGTGGACTATGCAGGACCAATAAAAGAGAATATTATCTAATTATGGTGGATAGTTTTTCCAAATGGCCTGAAGTATATAAATTCAAGCAACCAACAGCGGCAAACACGATAAAGGCTTTAAATGAAGTATTTAGCCGGCTGGGTGTACCAAAAACAATCGTAAGTGATAACGGTACCATGTTCACAGGATCTGAGTTTAAGAGTTATTGCAAGGCGTTAGCTATGGAACACGTAACGATACCTGCATATAATCCGGGGTCAAATGGGCAGCAAGGTTCGTCGATACATTCAAAAGAGCAATGAGAAAAGCGGACGGAATCGACACTGATGATAAAAATATTCAAACTTTTTTGATGGTGCATAGGATTACACCAAATCACAATATCAATGATAATTTATCACCTGCGGAGGTAATGTATGCAAGAAAGATTAGATCAATCTTTGATAGGCTATTACCAAAGGAAAGGAAAAAGACCTTGAGAAAACCAAACTCGGATACAAAATATTTCAAAGAAGGCGATAAAGTTTTCTTTAAAAACTATCGGCCAGGAAAGTGTTTGTGGGAAGACGGAATAGTAAGTCGGAGAATCGGTAAAGTGATCTATATAGTGCAAGGACAGAAGTTTGTCTGCAAAAAACACCTAAATCAGTTAAGACCCCGATTCGTGGAAACCGTCAATAAGGAATATGAGATATCAATGGAGGTATTATACGATACGTTTGAAATTAAACCACCCTCGAACGTGGAAGTACCGATGGAGGTAACTAATGATTCTCCTGAAAGTGAGGACACAAGGAGAAGAAGTATGAGAAAAAAAAGAAAACAAGACACCTATGCCCAGATCCCAAAAGAGAAAAATGTTGAGCAAAATTCCACGAAGAATTTAGCTTGGTGGGAGGTGTTGTAGAAGAACATCCTATCCTACCCCTGAAGCGATATGGTCTAGTCTATAAAAGACTGTGACTAGAGTGAACTGGGGGCATACGTCAGCATACGTCACTAGACGGACGCTTACGTCATAGGCGGAGACATCTTCTACTTATTCCGGTTACTATTCGTTGATTTTTCTTGTACATCTATTGGTTTATTGTACTGTTATATAATAAATCTCTTCTAATCTACCTTCAGTGTTAAGTATTATTCTTACACTATTCTTTTCCCTGATATTCCTTCCCGAGATATATCAGTTTCAGACGAGAAAAACTTGCCCTACACAGAGAACCGACTTTCTTAGCAGCGGATTTAGCTATGGATTCTATATATTTCTTATCCGCCACGGATTAGAGTTCCTTTTCAAGCTCGACAGCGAGGTTTGCTTTGTCAGCCTCAGCAGGTTTTTGATCGAGACGAGAGTAGACCATAGTGTCGTCGGCGTATATGGCTACTACATTAACGATCTAGGAGATCGTTAATGTAGATAAGAAAAAGCATAGGACCTAGAATAGAGCCTTGAGAGACACCAGCATTCGTATGATAGCATTGGGAGGCATGTTTGTTATATACTACCTTCATTGTGTGATTTGAAAGGAATGACTGGATAAGGTGAAACAATTGTCCAGTTATACCATGGCTTCGCATCTTGCATAGAAGACCAGCATACCGGACTCTGTCAAACACTTTGGCGATAATACAGGGCAACAGTTCGGGCTTTGCTGTTCTTGTCAAGAGCCTGGTGTATATACTCAGTGACTGTTGTGAACATATCAGCAGTAGACCTGGGGAAGCAGACACCATACTTTTTGTCAGAGAAGCGTCTGTGGGCTGTGAGATGTTGAACCACCTCAGCGTTGATGACCGAACACTGCCAAATATCGGTAGGAGGCTGATAGGGCGATAATTAGAGGGGCCAAGTCTTCCAGCAGACAGGAAATCAAGAAGCAGAGAGGCAGTAGTTATAGAGTTTGGATAGAATAGAAGAAAGTTCAAGGAAACATTTCTTCAAGACAATTTTTGGAATTACGTCACCGCTGCTCGCTTTGTGGGAGTCAAACTTTGAAATTATGTTAGAGACCACCGAGGGGGTAGTGTGGGTGTCATTCATTTGAGCCTCAGTTCGGGGTGGGGAAGTCGGATACGGATACTCTAGACGAGTCCAGTGTCGAGTTGGTGGAGAATCTGGGAGCGAAGCACTCAGCCTTGTCTGTTGTAGAGGTAAGGACCTCAAATTTGTTGATTAGAGAGGGATTGAGGGTTTGCTATTGTTTAGTACACTTTTACAGAACCTCCAATAGTCTTTGGAACCAAACTTACGGGATGCTCTGCGCTGTTTCATTCTGGCTGCAAACAGCAGCTTAGCTTCTTTAAGTATCTTCTTGCAAAGAGTCGCCTGTTATGGTCCGACGCGTGACTCCGATAAAGCCGGAAGAAGTGATTTCGATGGGCGATGACAGCTGAGCAAGCGGGAAAGAACCAAGGGGACGAGTGGGATTTAAGTCTCAACTTCCTGGCTGGGATGAAACCTTTGATACCAGCCTTAACCCAGGAAGAGACCTCAGCAGCACAGTCTTCAACGAGAAGACTTTGTTCTAAGGGACGTCACACAGGAAATCGTGGAATGAGTCCCAGTCGGCTCTTTGGTAGCAGTAAAATATTCTGCTAGTTTGAAGTTCCTGAGTGGATTGACAGTGAAAGGAGATGTTACCGGAAACCACCGCATGGCCAGAGTTTCCGAGGGGGAAGAGTTGCTTGACATTGCAAGAGTCAGGGATGGAAGTACAACAGAGCTATAGCAATAAGTCAGGTCTGTTAGGTTTATTAGAGAAACGCGTGGGGAAATCCACCACTTGTGTAAGGGACTGAGTGATTGAAAAATTCATGATGTGGACACCAGCAAGATCTGTGACAGTTTTTCAGCCACTTGGCATGGTGGGCGTTAAATTCGCCAAACACAAATATATAGGCAGACGGATGAGAGGAAATGACCTTGTCAATATTATTGGAGATGCTGTCAAGAACGGAACAGTCCGGAGATGAGGCGGAGCGGTAGAGGAAGAAGAGATAGCTAACTGAGCTTAGTAGGGAGAGATGGAAACACATATAAAAATGATATATAGGGATTCAAGAGAGGTCACCCTAGCTAGAGGGAAGTGGTCACTGACATAAACAACAAGCCTATGCATGTGGATATTGGAGTTTTTCCTGAAGAGAGGAAGATAACCAGGGACGTAGAATTCAGAAGAGAGGATAGAAGGATCAAGGTTAGCCTCGCAGAGGGCTAGGATGTCAGGTGAGTTGACGTGGAGGAAAGATTCGACACTGTAAAAGTTGGTGCTTATACCACGTATGTTAGCGAAGATGTTGATGAGTTTGGGTGTTTTTAGGTTAACTGGTTTAGATTTGATTTTATGATAGCGTGTATTCATGAAAGTTTTATTAGGAGAGAGGCCTAGAGTAGAATCAGTCCATCGCTGTATGCAGCATGTGTAGGAGAGAAACTGGTGCAGACTGCAGCATAATGTGGCCACAGGAGATTCATGCAGGGACACCCATCCATGCGCGACATGGCACTACATATAACCCCGATATTATTCAACTGTTGATCAGAGCAGCCTCTCATGATGCTATGCACGAGTTCAGGCTCCTAATTACCAGTCGGAAGTAACAACCAGGAAACTGCCAACCCGATATCCTCATAATGAAGAGACGTTGCCACCATCCACAAACACTACAAAAAGCTTGCGATAGCACTAGGACTAGGACAGTAGGAGATAAAAGAAACCGGGAACTCCTTCCCAAACAGGAAACAAGATATGCGCCTCTACTCCTGTCCAAAAGAAAGAGGAGTGTGAACCGGGCGATAAAAGGGTATATCTACTCTATTAAAAAAAAAAAAGAAAAAAAGTAAAAAGTTTAATTAAGTTTTAAGTATAAGTCGGAAGAAGCCTTCTAAGCTTTGCAGTACCCCCTAGTGCCATGATGAGTTTGTGTTGCAGAGAAATATTCAAATTTCGCTGAAAGTCCAATTTTTTTTGTATATATATATATATATATATATATATATATATATATATATGCATGTGTTGAAAATCACATCGGGTAGTCACCAGTTTATAGTGGGGAGTAGTTGTATGTTGTTGCAGATTAACGAAATTGGCCCCGTTGTAGATAGCCCACTATAAGTTATAAAAGATTATAAATCAAGAAAAGCAAATTGCGTTTAGAAACAACATTTTATATATACACATATCAATTAAGGTTTTAGCAATTAAAGTAATCCTTTAAAGATGGGTCCAACGGACGTTAAAATGTTCATGGCAATAAATGCTGAAAAGAGAATTTATGCGTTGGCATGTGGGATCGTTATAAGTAAGGAATGTCTTTGATGTATCCGCTCCTTTGGTCAGTAAGTAGTTTTGAGACAGCTAAGAAGATAAGGAGAGGGAAGGGCAGCGAGCATAGTAATTCGCTTGACTTCGATCAAGGGAGATACTAATTACACTCGTCTCTCTCTAGTCTGTGTTTGTCTGTCTGGGTCTGCTTTCTGTATCGGCTTTTTATTTCCTCTTTTGGATCTCAGCAGATCATTTGGGAATTCACACTCGTATTTGATTCAGGGCTTCCCATTGGCCAATAAATAAAATTCGCGGAAGCTCGCGAACTGGAATTTGATATTTAATTAATTTTTAGTTTTCTACCGGAACATCTGCGCGGAGCCGGGGTGCGCACCGACGTGTTTTTGTCATTTGCTTTCTGGTCGTGAGAGTGCAAATATCCAGTCTCTTGCTTTGCTCGGTATCACCACATAACTTTCACCCCAAAAAACGGAGATGGTATTTTTTTTTTTTTTTTGGTATCTTGTCGCTTTTTTTTTATCGTAGTTTTGTTTTGTTTTGCTGTTTCCTTTTTGTTTTTTGTTTTTTTGTTTTTTTGTTTTTTTGTTTTTTGTTAGAAATATAAATATGTGTTTTCTTTCTTCCATTTAATCGTTCTACCGGACTTCGTTTTCATTTTTGTTTTGTTTTTATTAGTATCCTCGGTACAAGATGGGGAGTTATCCAAATCCCGTTTTGATTCGATGGAATCTTTTGATATTATATTTTCAGAAATATACGCAGGTTTTAATCTGTCTATTGAGACATCACTATGAACGTCGTCTGATCTTTTATAGTGATCTTTTATAGTGATCTTCATACTTGGAATGGACCTGTGTAGGGAGCTTCTAACGGTTTTCTTACTCTGTCACTTCTTAGCCAAATACTTTTACATGTTTGTAAGTCTTTTGGAATGTAGGAATTAGGTGTTGAATGCAGGTGTCTACGGGATAATTTGCCCATGTCAAGTTTTTGCATTTCGTCGGTTAAAATTTTAACGTGCGAGTTTGTTATTTCTCTGTTTTCGCTCTTGGTAGGGTCGATTAATAATCGGGGAAGTTGTGCATGACTTTCTGTGACTGCAGTAAATGGAGAATAGTTTGATTCGTTGGGATTTATCCTCATTCCTAGGAGGATGATAGGTAGAGCTGATAACCACGATTCTTTCCTGGCTATAATAGCAGTTTTTAGGGTTCTGTGAGCTCGCTCGACTAATCCATCCGTTTGCGGATGGTACGCTGTTGTTCTTAATCGGCGGAAACCTATTATTTTTTTATATTTCTGCGAATAGTTCGGATTCAAATTAGCTTCCTCTATCTGTAACGACATGAAGAGGAACCCCGAATCGGGAGATCCACAGATTGACAAAAGCCATTGATATTGATTTCGCCATAATTTCTGTTATTGGGCATGCTTCTATCTATCTCGTGTTTCTGCCGATGCATGTTAATAAATATCGATATGGTGAAAAATAAGAGTCAGTTTGATTCTTTACTGGTGGTAAGGGCCCGACAATGTCAACATGAACTGTTTCAAAACGGCTGGAAGGTAATTCAAATGGACTTACTTTACTTTTTGTGTGTTTTATTATTTTTTCTTGTTGGCAATGCTGGCATTCTGTGCACCAAGTTTTTTTTATTTGTCCATATTCGGCCAATAGTATTGGGATTTTAGTATTTTTCTTGAAGAGGTTGTTCCCGGGTGTGATAGATTATGCAGACTGTCAAATACCGATTTTCTGAGCTTCTCTGTCACAAAAGGTCGTAGAAAAGGTAATGACGTATCGCATAATATGGTTTCATTTTTATTTATTGTATATGGTTTCAGTTGATCTTTGAATACCTGGATTTCATTGTCAGTAGCTTGATGTTTCATTATTTCTTGTAAGTCACATACGTCAATAGTTATCGCATTGACAGGTCGCGATAAACAATCAGCTACTATATTTTCTGAGCCTCTTATATGTGAAATATCATTTACATATTCGCTGATAAAACAGAGGTAACGCTGTTGTCTATCTGATTTTAGGGAAGATTGACTTTTAAAAGCACTGCACAGTGGTTTGTGATCCGTCAGTAACATTACATTTCTGCCTTCTATTAAATGTTTAAAATGGAGTACTGCTAGATAGGTAGCTAGTAGCTCTCTGTCGAAGGTGGAATATTTTTGTTGGGTTTGGGATAATTTCTTTGAAAAGAAACCTATGGGGATTGGTTGATTATCAATCATTTGGTGAAGTGCTGCACCCACCGCATAATTTGAACTGTCTGTTACTAGTTGATAGTTGTTAGCTTTCGAGCTGGGGAAAGCTAGAACGGTTAGATTTGATAAAGTGTTTTTTATGTTTTTAAAAGATTCAATTTCTTCCTTTGTTAAGATTAAGGATTTTGAATTTTGGTTTAAACGTATTTTTTCCGTCAGAGGGAATATAATATTACTGAAATTTGGCACAAGTTTCCTATAAAAATTTGCCATTCCGAGGAATCGGAGTAGTGATTTAGAATCGTTTGGTTGAGGAAATTCACTGAATTCGTTCAACGTTTTAGAACTGGGTTTGAGACCATGAGAAGAAATGTGAAATCCTAAAAAGTCTAACTCATTAGCACTAAATGTACATTTGGAAAGACAAATTTTAAAGTCGTACTCACTTAGTTTTTGTAGTACTTGGTCGACATACTTGGAATGAGTTTCTTCATTTTTTTGAGATCAGGATGTCGTCGATATATACAAATGTATAATCAGTATCACGAAAGATATTGTCCATCATTCTTTGAAAAGTGCATGATGCGTTCCGTGGTCCGAAAGGCATATAGTTGTATTCGAATAACCAGAAAGGGTGAACGGATATCTGGTGATAAGCAGACGACAGGTCTCTCATTGAAAAAAACTTCTTGTTATGAAGCTTTGAAGACAAGGAATTTATGTTTGGGACCTGATATCTATCGGCTTTTGTTATGGTATTTAAATGTCTGTAATCACCGACAGGTCTATATGTGCCGTCTGACTTCGGTACCATGTGTAAGGCTGAACTCCATTCTGAGTTCGAAGGAGAAATTATTCCTGCCTTTAGGAGTTTCTTGAATTCTCTTTCGCAATTTCACATCTCTGAGCTGATACCTGCCTGGCTCTGGAGAAGGTAGGAGGATTGCTACCAGTTTCTATTCTGTGGTATATTTTTAGTTTCGTCGCATTCGTGTCGCGATGAGGAGAAATTAAAGTTTGGATATTTCTCCAGAATTGTTCGTACCGTTTTGTTATCATCTTTGTTCGGTACTACATCTATATTCATAATAATAGATGATAGATGTGCATTGGATTGTCTGTTAGTCATTTTATCGACTAGTTTGTTGTTTTTGCAATCCACCACTAATCCGAAATGGTTTAGGAAGTCGTATCCTAGGAGTGGCTGAGCAGTTTCGGCTATTATAAATGTCCAGGTGAATTCCCGTCTTAGGTTCTGTAGCGTTAAATTCAGTACTGTTTGTCCTATCATTCAATTTTTTTATCGTTGGCTGATATAAAGAGATATGAGTTGGGTATGTTACTGCTCCATTTAAGTATCTCTTTGGAAGTATAGATACAGCAGCTCCTGTATCCACAGTAAAATTTAATCTCTGAGCTCCTAACTGTGCGGCTGCAATGAGAAGCGGTGAGGAAATGGATGCTAACATCTCTCGCCTAGTTAGTTTTCCGAAATCTTACGAGGAACTGGTGAAGTTGGGCGAGAGCTGGTTTGCATTTGAACGTTCCGTTTGTTAGACCATCTGCACCACGACTTGCAAAATTTTGCACGTTCCGCAAAATATAAATGCGCTCGGGAGATTTGGGGGTTTTGGTCCTTCTTAAATGGGTGAACACAGGTGGTGAATTTTTTTTCAGTGTGGGAACAGCCATGTGTCCTCTTAGTTTCATCTTTATATTTTTGTCCATCCTTTTGCTTCCCGGAAATCTGCCGAATATGTGCGGTGCCTTGTGTATTAAAATGTAATAATAAGTCGTCCGCCATTTTTCCAAGACGATTTGTGTCTAAGTCGACTTGCGCTGCTGCTACATGTTTAATAGAGTGAGGTAGGGCTTGTATGAATTTGACCTGCTACTGACACGTGTTCATTCAGGTACACTGAGGGACGACCCGTTACTGTTGACGACGATATTAATTTGTCCAGCATCTCCGGTTTTGTTTTTTCGTATGCACTTGTCACTGCTTCTTTTAGGGCCGCAAATTCCGTTGATTGCAGTATAGTTGGTTGTATATTTCCTGCTATGTCCAAGGGGAGTGCTGCCTGAATGTTGAAAAATTTTTGATGAGGCTGTCTAATATTTGCAAAATTAAATTGCGCCTCCATTATTGCAAACCAAGCCATTACATTTGATTCGAGGAAGTTTGGTGGATTTATCGTAACAGCTTGAATTAGTTGATTTGGATTTGTTGAAGTTTCTTCCGCGTCCGTTACCATGTTGAGTTTGTGTTGCAGAGAAATATTCAAATTTTGCTGAAAGTCCAAGTGTGTGTGTGTGTGTGTGTGTGTGTGTGTGTGTGTGTGCGTGTGCGTGTGTGTGTGTAAATATATATGTGTTGAAAATCACGTCGGGTAGTCACCAGTTTATAGTGGATTATAAATCAAGAAAAGCAAATTGAGTTTAGAAGCAACATTTTATATATACACATATCAATTAAGGTTTTAACAATTAAAGTAATCCTTTAAAGATGGGTCCAACGGACGTTAAAATGTTCATGGCAATAAATGCTGAAAAGAGAATTTATGCGTTGGCATGTGGGATCGTTGTAAGTAAGGAATGTCTTTGATGTATCCGCTCCTTTGGTCAGTAAGTAGTTTTGAGACAGCTAAGAAGAAAAGGAGAGTGAAGGGCGGCGAGCATAGTAATTCGCTTGACTTCAGTCAAGGGAGATACTAATTACACTCGTCTCTCTCGAGTCTGTGTTTGTCTGTCTGGGTCTACTTTCTGTATCAGCTTCTTATTTCGTCTTTTGGATCTCAGCAGATCATTTGGGAATTCACACTCGTATTTGATTCTGGGCTTCCCATTGGCCAATAAATAAAATTCGCGGAAGCTCGCGAACTGTAATTTGATATTTAATTAATTTTTAGTTTTCTACCGGAACATCTGCGCGGAGCCGGGGTGCGCACCGGCCAGTTTTTGTCATTTGCTTTCTGGTCGTGAGAGTGCAAATATCCGGTCCCTCACTTTGCTCGGTATCACCACAATATAACTGGGAACGTGTTTACAATAAAATTGAAATTAAGTTACTTTGCAATAAAAAAATTAAGAAAATATAAAGATTTACAATTCATACTAAATGTTATAAAAGAAACTTTGTTTGAATATAACTAATAATGAAAAAAATACTTTCCACTAATTTCGAAAATTACGACCACATTCGTAAAAACAACAGATAAATGTTACGCTTAGATATCAATATAGAATTATTCATTGTTCATTATATACTGACTAAAAGATAAGTTAACGTACAAAAAATTATAGAATACTATTAAATTCTGTAAATAACATAACTAAAATATTGTTGTGAGATAATGGACTCGTCATAGGACTATATGTAGCCGACTATATGTATCTGGTCACTCAAAAATCTATTTCCTAAACTTTATCTTTTATCGCATCAAATCACTTAGTTAAATATTTATTGGAAGAATGGTAATCTGATAACAGTAATCTGATACCCTTTTCTCTTCCCTTTTCTCTTCCACAAATTTCCTTATAAAAGAAAAAGCGTTTATTTATTTATTTTTCCTCTTCTTTTTCACTTTTGTTAAACGAAGCACATGTTTTTAAACTATTTTTCTATTCTTAACCATTTTCTATTATAATAAAATACATATTTTACAAATCCACCTTAATATACGCTTAGTTATCGTGTCACACTATAAGTTCAACAGATTAGCCTTTGCCATTTTCCAACAGATTATGGATACTATGCTAGGTGACCTCGATTATGCAACCGCTTAATTTGATGATATATTGGTCAGGAGTGAATCAATAGAAGACCACAAAATGCATATCAAAAACGTATTCAGCAAAATTAAAGAATAGGGGTTTAAGGTAAAAGAAGCCAAATGTGAATTTTTTCTACTCCAAATTAAATATCTGGGTTATATCATCGACAAGAAAGGACGACGTCCAGACCCGGAAAGGGCCACAGCCATCAGAGATATGCCGGCCCCGGATAATATACAATCACTAATATGCATAACCTTAAAATATATGCATAACCTTAGAGCACCGCTAAACGATCTTCTTAAAAATGATAAAACTTGGATTTGGACGCAGGAATGCCAGTTAGCATTTGACGAGAATAAGACCCTGATCTCAGATCTCTCCCGAACCCACTACAACCCAAAGTTGGACATAATAGTCGCAAGCGATGCCAGTTCCTATGGCATTGGCGCATTCATTTTACACAAATTCCCGGATGGAACAAGGAAGCCAATAGCCCACGCATCTCGATCCTTGCTGCCCGCGGAGAAGCAATATTCTCAAATCGAGAAGGAAGCGTTGAGCATAATTTTTGCGATTACGAAATTTCAGAGTTATCTGCACGGCAGAAAATTCGTCTTACAAACGGACTATAAGCCTCTGTTGACGATATATGGTAACAAGAAAGGCTTACCAATGTACACAGCTAATCGACTGATCCATTGGGGATTCTACTAAAGTATAATTTTGAAATAGAATACCTTTCATCTAAAAATATTAGCCACGCAGATGGTTTGTCGAGGCTGGTCCCCAAAAACAAAGAAGTTTTTGAAGATTCAATCATAGTAACACTTAGAACAGACTGTGACATTAAGAGCATGATCGCGAATACGGTAAGAGAGCTACCAGTCTCACTGACTGATATAAAAAGCTCTCAAGGATGAATTTATCACATCAACAAAAAATAAAATAAATATGAAAAATTCAAGTGTGCCTGAAGTTTACGACGAAGTGTTACTTTATAATGAGCGGGTGGTGATACCCAAAACTTTGCAGAAAAAAATCTTACGAGATTTTCATTCGGGACACCCAGGGAAAAATAGAATGAAAAGCTTGATGCGAGGGTACGTCTACTGGACCAATATGGACAGAGATATTACCGACACGATCGACTCGCAGAAGCCCTACCAATAACGTGCAAACCTTGGCCTAAAACAGATCAACCTTGGCAACGGATTCACATTGACTTTGCGGATCCGGTTGAATAGCAGTACTATCTCATAGTAGTCGATAGTCACACAAAATGTCCGGAGGTCCTACGTTGCAAAAGGCCAACGACGGAATGTACTGTAGCATTCATCCATGAAATCTTCGCGCGGTTTGGGGTAGTGAACACGATAGTCACAGACAATGGGACACAGTTCACGTCTGGTGAATTTAAACAGTTCTGCGAATCATTCCAGGTTAACTATATAACAAACCCCCCCCCCCCCGCATACCATCCGAGGTCAAACGGTCAAACAGAGAGATTCGTAGATACCTTAAGCAAGCCCTTAAAAATGCGCAAGGCACCCCAACAGACATGGCGTTGCAACAATTCCTCCAAGTGTATCGGATTACACCAAATCCTAATACACCCACAAGACGCTCACCTGCTGAAGTAATGTTTGCCACAAACATAAGGGAGGTGGGATTTGTGAAGCAGAGAATCAGAGACCTTGTGTATATAATTCAAGGACCAGAAAACGTACATAAACGCCATCAAAACCAGATGAGGAAATGTTGTGTAAACAATACAGAGGAGTCACTACCTGCCATCGAAGAACCAATTGAAGTTATTTATGAGAACTTTGATCTTGAAGCCCCCCCCCAGGTTTCACCTGAAAAAAGGAGGTCTAACAAGAAAAGGAAGTTTACCGATCCCCTGTGTATTGACACCAAGAGAAAGAAGTATGGAACAGTTTTCTTGGAAGTGGGGTGTTGTGGGGTATTACCCACATAAGATAATGGACTCATCATAGGACTATATGTAGCCCAGGGTTATTAACGCTCGGTGTGTTGCTGAGGCCCTGTGGAGACTCTAGTAGCGTTCACTCACTGACTTACAGTACAGTATTCTCTTTTGGCTTTTCTATGTGTATATCTTGTATCGTTGTATTGTTTTGTCTAATATATGTCTAAACCTACATTGGCGTTTGTCTTATTGTTGATGGTCCTAATTTAGGTTCTCATTAAATATATAATAAAAAAGAAAATATGTATTATGAAAATTAGAAATAATAAAATAAAGAATTGAGACTTTCCTTAACATCGTTTTCTTAGAGCCATGTAAAAACACGTCTGTTTATTCTGACATCAGCGTTTATAAATGATGTATTTTATACTATTTTTAGTATTTATTGCCAAGTGGATAATTCTAAATGAAAATAGAATTGTTCTTTTTTATAAAATGTGCATCAAATGAACTGTTCTGGTGAAAAGACACATCCTTGTCTTATGCCTCTTTCTACCTTTGTAAATCTACTGAAATCGTCACCTGTCTGTATGCAGGCAGTTTGCTGCCAGTAGAGCTTCTTGATTACTTTGATGTCTTTCCCAAAAATGTCGAGGCTACTGAGCATCTCCGTCAATTCTTTGTGTCGTATTTTGTCGAATGCCTTCGCATAATCAATAAAACGTAGGTACAAGTCTTTCTTCATTTGTATTGCCCTTTCGGAGAGCATCCTAATCATAAATATGGCGTTCATTGTTCCAGTGTCCTTGACGAACCCGCACTGTTCCTATCCTATCTCTGGCCTGATTCTGCTTCTCGCTCTATTCATCAGGATTCTGACAATCAGTTTTGTAATGTGACTCATTAAGCAGATAGTTCTGTGTAGTTCGCACTCGTTTGCACCTGGTTTCTTCGGCAGTGCTATAAATATCGACTTGCATAGGTCGTCCGGTATTATTCCACTATTATAAATTTCGTTTATTACGTCGGTAATTTTTTCTATGCCATATTCTTCCAGTGCTATTACGATATCGTCTGGACCATCTGCTTTGTTTCTGTTCAGTTTGGCCATTGCAGCTTCCACTTCGGATTTTAATATTTCTGGTCCGTCCTCTTCCTTGTGTATTCTCGGTTATAAAATATATAAAGGATGCTTTTTGCAACAGGAGGTTCTCTCCTGTTGCAAAAAACATCCTTTATATATTCTTCCCATCACTGGAGTGTTTCTTCTTTCTCCAATATGATTGTCCCATCCTTGGATTTTATGCATCCCATTTTTCTTATTATTTCAACAACCAATTCCTCAATTTTTGTCTTCGTAGCCGGTGGTATCAATGAATCCACGCAGTTGGTTTATCGCTACGTATGAGGGTCAATTCTTCATTAACGAACACTTTTTTCAACTTAGTGTTTTGCTTTCCGCTTTACTTCTTCCCTTTTATTCCTGGAAGAGACTCCACTCTTCGTTAATTCATCTCCTGTTACCATTTTCCAACCATAAGTCTCTGGGCCTTTCCTGCATCCACCCCCCAATGAAACCTTATCATGATGGAAGTTTGCTGACGACGTCCCCTCCCAATGGGGTCAATGGCGCCCGACAAAATGATTGAAGCATAGTTTACACAATAAATTCAAGAGAGGGGTGTTTCCACCTTCTCTCCCAAAGAAGAAAAGAAATTTTTAAAAAATTAATTAACACAAGGTGACAAAATAGTCATAACTCTGAGCAAGTTTATAAATATAGGAGCGATGTAACTGCTCCTCATTATCAGTCTCTTTTCTAACTATTTAAAGTTCTCCAATCATATTCCATTTTCCCTTCTTTCTCTCTTTTTTCTTTTAACAAAACAAAAAAAAAGTAAATAAATGTTCCTAAAATGTTTCTTTCTGTTTTTCTCAAAAATATTCTTTCATCATCAACATCCTTTTTTTTCTTAAACAAAACAACAAAAGAAGTAAATGTTTCTAAAATGTTTCTCTTTTTCTCAAAAAAAAATTTATTTTTCACCATCATCCTTTTTTTTTTCAAAACATATTTTTGTCGTTGTTGTACACACTCACTTAGTTTTTCTCTCTCATTTTTTTAACGTAATAACACACACTATTCTTTTACCCCCTTTTTTTCAAACAGTCCTTTTTCATTCTTCTCTTTTTTTTTCACACCGTTTGCGTTGATCTCTCTTTTTCTTTAACTTTCTTTTCAAAATTCATACCTTTTTATCGCAAAATAGTCACACATTTTTTTCAATTCATTTTTTTTTTTTTTTACACACACAGTTGTTTCTTGCTCTCTCCCTTCCTCTTATTTTTTCCATTTTTTCTTTTTTTTTTTTTTGTATACATCTTTTTCTCATTTTTTTTCGAAACATTTTTGTCGTTGTTGGACACTCTCACTTAGTTTTTCTCTCTGTCATTTTTTTTTTCACAAATAATGCTTCTTTTTTTTTAAAGTAATAACACATACTATTCTTTTACACACTTTTTTTTCAAACAGTCCTTTTTTTCATTCTTCTCTCCTTTTTTTCACACAGTTTGCGTTGTTTCTATCTCTCTTTTTCTTTTACTTTCTTTTCAAAATTCATGCTTTTTAAAATACTCACATTTTTTTAATCAATTCATTTTCTTTCTTTTTTTTTTGCACACACAGTTGTTTCTTGCTCTCTCTCTTCCTCTTATTTTTTTCATTTTTTTTTACGTACACATCTTTTTCTCATTATCAGTCTCTTTTTCAACCAAACATATTCCATTTTCCTTTCTTTTTTTTTCTTTTAACCAAAACAACAAAAAAAGTAAATAAATGTTCCTAAAATGTTTCTTTCTGTTTTTCTCAAAAATATTTTTTCATCATCATCCCTTTTTTTTCCAAACAGTCCTTTTTCATTCTTCTCCTTTTTTTTGTTGTTTTTAAATGCCCATTCAGACCGTTTAAGTAGTCTCTATCTCTCTTTTTCTTTTTGTTTCTTTTCAAAATTTATATTTTTTTTCTCAAAGTACTCACACCTTTTTTTTTCTTAATCAATTCATTGTCCCTTTTCTTTTCATTTTTTTTTTCGATCGTACGGCCGTTAGTGGCAACCGTTCTTCTGCCTGCGAGAATTTTGGCCAGACAAAAAGGGAGTAAATAATTCTGCTTACCTTACAGTGCTTGTTGATAACGGGTTCCCTTTCCTTTCTTTGTTTCTTGCTTTTTTTCTTCTTTTTCTTACCCTGAAGCTTACACCAAGCAATCAGAATTTGGCTGTGAGAATAGTTCTTTCTTCGATTTCCTTTTCTCCGTTCGTCTTGTCTCGTCCAGTCGCGTCGGTTCGTTGAAATCCAAACTTAGCATCCAGTGGCACTTCCGTGGGTTCCAAATCCTGCAGTCACGGCACCAAATGTAACACCCCAACGGACCGTCCTAACAATTTCTCCGGCGGCCGTTCTCCACGCTGTGATGTTTGCCGGGAGTTTGTTGAAAATCTCGGACGAACAGATGGGGGTACAAGATTGAACTATAAGGAACGAACTTCCACAACTTGGATGAGCTGAAAGGATGCTTTATTCGTTTAGAGTTAGCCTTTTCGGTTGGGGCAGGCGAATGTGACACACAGCTCTAACTCTAATGGACATCAACAAATCCGAACTGGCCGAAACAAGACGAACGGAGATTCTACTTCACTCACACGCCCGGCGGAACTCCCCTTCACTCAACTCTCTCACTTAACTGACTTCTATTTATTTAAATGAATCCGGAAATCCGGAAATGCTTTAGACCACCAGTGACAAACATTGGCGACTGTAAGTCTGAAATTTCAGTTATCTTTTTTTTTTATCTTAATAAAGCTTCCGCCGGAAAATTCTTAATGTGTGGTCAAGATACAGTAAAGGACAGCCTTTGACCGGGTTATTCGAAAACCCACCTGCTGAACTTTCCTGAACTTTATTTCTTTATCACATTAAATCAATGAGTCAAATATTTACTGGAAGAGTGGTAGGATTTAAAACAGTAATCAGATACTCTTGTCTCTTCCACAATTTTCCTCATAAAAGAAAAAGCGTTTATTTATTTTTTTTCCTCTTCTTTTTCACTTTTGTTAAATATGTTTTTAAACTATTTTCTATTCTAATCTATTTTCTATTTTAATCTATTATAATAAAATACATATATGCCTAGTTATCGTGTCACATATATATATATATATATATATATATATATATATATATATATATATATATATATATATGTTGTAACCAAGTGGAAGGGCCAAGAAAAAACAAAACATGTCTTATAGTAATATTGTATTTTTATCAGTAAATACAACAGAAGAGTATTACACATCTAGTTCTTGTGTTAGCTGTCTAGCGTTCAATCAAGTCAGCTGTTCTCCGAAGTACCCCTCTCCTACTGATCTTGGAGTAGGCGGAATTGTCCAACATAGACTCTTTAGAGGGAGGACATCACAACCACCACTTTTAAGCCTAACTCCATATAGTTTTTTGTTTTTTATAATTACTACACAATACTTTTTATTCAACCAAAAACAAAAGTTTGAAACAACCGCTTTGGAAAAGCTATATACATTAATTACGTTCACAATTTTTTCTTTAGTTTTATGACAAAGAAAATGTTAATAATTTCCAATAATCCATGCTTTTCTGGTAATTCAATGTTCATAACTGAGGAGACTCATTGTTTTCCTTTTTGTGTAGACCTCGTATGAAATGAAAGATTTTCAATATTTTTTCCTTTTTCGGTTAATTTCTAAAGGTTCTTTAAATTTTACTTTTCTTTGGGGCCTTCTGATCTCTGGTACTGATTGCAGTATTGGAACCTCAAACGTGTCAGAGATGATGTCCATAGTGTCATCTTCTATAGGTCCCCTATTGACTACACTTTCATACCATTTTCTAATTTGGTTTACATAAAGTTTGTGTATAAACTTCTGTCTCTAAACCATGTGAATCATGTTACCAGTTTGTCTGTCTATTGTTCCACCCTCCCAGTGAACTATTCCAAAATACACGAAAAATGCTTTTCACTGATCTTAAAGTGCTTTTTAAGCACTTTATTTCTATTTCTCGCTTTCGTTTCACTCGGAAAGAATTTGTCAAATCCTGATTTTATTTCCCTGGCAAATATAACCTCCGCTGGTCTCTTGATAGATGGAGTACTGCTATTAGACCTGCAAAAACTGCTGTATAGCCATGTCGGTGGGAATGCCTCTTTCCTTCCTCAGTGCTCTCTTGAAAGTGTCCACAAAACGCTCTGTGTGTCTATTACTTCTTGGGTGATAAGGCGCCGTGGTAATATTTTCGATCAGGAATGACTGACGAAAATCTTTAAATCCTTAATCCTTGTGTGATATTGTCTGGTACGATACAGTCAACAACTCTGAAACGAGAAAATAGCTCGTGCCAAAACTTTATTGTCACCGCCGCTGTCGGTTTCTTACATTTCATTTATCTCTGGCCACTTGGAATATCTGTAGACTACTACAAGGTAGTAAAAACTATCAAGTGGACCAGCAATGTGTATCCGCGACCACGGACAGTCGGTTTTAGGCCAAGGATTGAATTTTATCGGGGTTCTTTTGCAGCCGAAGCATACCCTTTGCATGATCTTACAGTGTTTTTCTTTGTCCATGTTAATCCAGTAAACATAACTCCTAAAATTCTTCATTCTTGAAGTTCCCAGGTGGCCAACATGGAATTCCTTTAATGTTCTTTTCTGTTGTGTAGATGGGAGTACTACTCTATCTCCATACATTAGAATGTCGTTACAGAGTGAGTAAACTTCTGAAATATTCTGGTCTTTACTATTTACTTTGTCCTTTACTTCCTTTATGAACTCATCATCGGAGACTTTGTCTATTATCTTGTCAATTGTTATAGGAAGTTCCCTGACAGTATTGCACAAGGTACTTTTTATTTCGACCTCTGTTCTTATTGTAGCAATGATTGCATCTTCCAGGAGTTCATCATACTTAGGTATCAATCTAGACAATCCGTCAGCATGACATATTTTAGTGGATGGGAGAAACTCCATTTTGTAGTTATAATTGAGGAGAATGGTTCCCCATCTTTCCAGTCTATTAGTAGTATGTGTTGGCAGACCCCTTTTTGATCCAAAGATAGTAAGAAGTGGACGATGGTCTGTCTGCAACAAAAATACCTTTCATGAATAAATCTATGAAATTTAGTCACCACAAAAATTATTCCTAAGGTTTCCTTTTCTATATATGAGTATATGGATGTTATGGCTATTACTGCTGGGTTGGTTCTTTCACCTAAACATCCAAGACTTGTTGAATAGTATTCGTCGCTGAAATAAATAGGCAAAGAGAAAGGAAAAATACAGACACTAGAGGGACAGTTTGGACACTGATTTTATTTTTTTTTATTCCAATAACCTCTTGTTGGGGAAATTCCTTCCCGAACAGTCGGCACGTCTTTACCAGTCAAAGTCCAACAGAAAAAGAGTTTATTTTTGGCACCAGGAAGCCTCTCTTTTGGCACATGCGTAAATTGTCTTTCCTGTCAGAGGACTCCTGGGAGATTCTTATGTTTATTTTATTTTGTACTTTTATTTTATTTTGTATTTTCATTTTATTTCGTAGTTTTTATTTTATTTTGTATTTTTATTTTCTTTCGTGATTTTTATTTTATTTCGTATTTTTATTCAATCACTACAAGTAACCCCTTACAGCTGTTAACAGCGTCCTAGATGCCTGGGCAATTGACTTTACCAATCCATCCTTTAACTTGTGTAAAATGCACGCCCCGATGACATAGCTAGCATCACTGGCTACAATGATGTCAAGGTTTGGATCGTAATGAGTTAGGAACAGATCTGATGTAAGGACCTCTTTTATTTTCTCAAATGCTTCCTGGCATTTGGTTGTCCATTCCCACTCTTTATCTTTTATCGACAATTCATTAAGTGGAGCTCTCAAACTGTGCATTCTTGAGACAGAAACGTTGTAATAATTGGTAAAACTTAAAAATTTTGGAGAGCCGACACATTGTCAGGTGCTGGCATATTCTTTATTGCCGTTTCCCTATCTGGGTCGGGACGTCTTCCATCTATGTCAATTATTTCCCCAAGTACTTTATCCTCTCTAATAAAAACTCACACTTCCTGTCTTTTAATTTGAATCTGTAATCCTGGATTTTCATAAACACCTGCCAGACTTGCGATTAGTGTTCCTCGATGCTCTCGCTTTTCATTAAGACATCATCGAGATAGGCCACCGCAAAATCCAGACCATTTAACATCGTGTCCATAACCTGTTAAAAATGGAAGGGGGCGACTTTAACACCGAACGGAAGTTTCAAAAATGTGTATAAACCCTTGTTTGTGTGTATTTATGCAAAGAAACTTCGAGCATTCGTCGTCCACAAGTATTTGCAGATATGCGTCGCCTAAGTCAATCTTGGAAAAATATTTTCCTCTACTGAGCTTAACAAATTTTGTAGGTGCCTCGGCTATGTTTGTCAAATTGACCTTGTGTCAGACACAACCGAAGTCCCCACAATTTAAAACATCAGAAGTTTATGTTACGTGTTAAGTTGTAACAAAAGAAAAAAAATGATTGATCAAAACTGAGAGCTAAATCACAGACAATATTTAATTAAAAAAAAACACCAAATAAAATATTTACAAATATCCAATTTTTTGCATTCAAAACAAGAAACATAGAGTTTACTACTGGCGAATGTTACGAGGAGAGAATGGGAAGGTAAGGTGTCAAGTACCTTTACCCGTTTAAGCTAGTGAAGTAGTCTAAGTGCTATACTTTTTAGAAATCCTCAAATATGTATATAAAGAATAATTATTAGTTTGGTCAATGAAAGAGTAAAAAAAAAAAAAATATTTACCCTTTTAGTTCCATGAGGTTTTCTTTCAGGTTTTAGTTGGTCGGCAACTTTTCTTTCGGCCGGATATACAAATCCTGAATCAGACTTGAAAATGTCAGCAAATCCTTTTAACAATTAACTACTCTCTTCCCAAAACCTTTTTTCATAGGGGCGAACACCTAATTTGCACATTTCTAGAATCTTTTCGAATTCTCTAGATTTTACTCGAATATTCTACTATCTTCCAAAACGTTCTATTTCTAATTTCTCTATTTAACAACTACTTCATGAATTAAAACTTTTTAGGAGTCAATAGAATCCCTTACTACAACGTTTTAGACATTATTAATATAATTTTTTATATAAATGCATCCTCGTAACAGTTAAAAGATTGAATGTGTTTGTAAAATAAATAAAATTTTATTAACAGAACCGAAAAACATCAGTTTGAAAGAAATGAAATTTTTAACTATGTAAATGCTCAAAGAGAAAATGTACGTAGTTAATCAATTTGTAAGAGAAATAGTAGTAAGGAGTTAAGTGTACAGAATTCTAGTTGTAAGTAGTAGAATGTGTGCATGCAGAAAGATTAACAGGTTACTAATAAAGTTTGTATTTCTTTCCTTTTTTATGGCCGGTGAAAAAGTGAAAAGGAAGGTGAAGCAATAAAAGAAATTATACTTATCGGACGTTAATTTTTAGGAGTCAGTTAAAGTATTTTGTTGCTGTTGTTGTTGTCTTCTTCGTTGGTGACTGCGAGAATGTTGAGGATGGAGAAAAAGAGGTGAAGGAAAATAGCACGAGTGAAGAAAAAGAACGAATGTGTGTCGGAACCTTATGTCCTTGCCAGTGTTTGAAGTTTTTGTCACATGTTGCTGGTGTATGATATCGCTGCTTCCATCTCATTGACTGATTTTGACTTTCTTTGTGTTTTTATAGACATGTAGTTTTTCACGCTGGATTGCTAACTTTTCTCTCAGTTTTTTAAATTGCTTCCTTCCATTGGTTAGAAAATTAATTTAAGATCAGATCGCTAAATCCAGCTTCGCCTTTTTTCTTTCAGTACGGGCTAAGTCCTTTTTTAGTTCATCAAAATTAAATTTTTTACTTGAGTGTGAATTTTGCCTTCGTCTGGTTTTTCCAAAGTGTTTCCAATCATTCTGATCCGATTTTGCAGGTGAGCAATTTTACTTTTTGTGTTTCAGTTAATTTTTGGATGATATAGGATTTGTACACTATAATATCTCCTCTGGACTTGGAAAACGTTAATGGTGATCCTTTAGGGAGATGCCCATTCATTATATTCAACCTTTTCCAGAACTCCTATATCCTCAAGTCGATTCAACTCCTCATCAGTTTCATTTAACGAGGCAAATGGAATGTTACGTTTTTTCTTAAAAACTTGGTTTACGTCTGGCTTTAACTCAAACTTAGCAGACATTTTTGTACATTTTCTTAGTCCACCACTGAAAACATCGGGAATTTTTTTTAAGTTCACCATCAACTTTTCTGCTTCGTCAGTCAAATTTTCGACTTTTTGACATCATGAGTTAATAGGCATATCCCAAAGCTGAAACTGTTCTAACCACTCAGTCCCGAACAAATTACCCGTATTCTTCATAATATACGCCTTTAGTTTTAAAGTTTTACGTTTGGATGACATGTTCGTTATAAGTTCGTCCATAAACTTAATAGGGTTTCCAGTTACACTTTTAGCTGTTCGGTTCATTCTTAACAAAGTCGGCTTACCCAGTTTTTTCCATGTTTGATAGTTATGGATAAGACTGAACCCGAATCAAGCTTATATTTTTGTTCAATATTTGTACTTCAATATATTTCCTGGTGTTACAGCTTTCTTGTTCATCAGACTTGGTAATTTTTACAAAACTTTTTTTCGTCTTTTTTTAAATCTTGCAGTCAGCACTTTTGTGTCATAATTTATCGCAATTAAAACATTTTTTTTAATCTTAATAGGACAATCTCTATACCAATGTAACTGACCACACCCATAACATGGTCTTGACGGCAAAGTAACTTTATTATTTTTTGGTTGATCCAAAAAACATTTTTAATTTTTCTTTAAAGTGAGCCGCGCCACTTTGTTCGATGTTTTTCGAATCCTCTCTGACGCTCACGAAACGTTGGCAATCTTCGGCAATTTGATGTAAAGTAACGTCGTTTCAAGCTTGTTGAGTACCATATGACATGTTTCGGCGTCTTTTGATGAAAACAAACCCTGGACGAAAATCGGGCATTTAAATTTATTAACGCTTAACTCTGTCAATTTGAAGTCATTGTAGTGTTTATTGACGACACTCGCAAAAGTAATGTAATCTTCATCTTCTTTGCGAGTGAGATTCATGCATTTTCAACGCTTGTGGAACAGTGATGTTATTGGACTGAAGAGTTCTGTTAATGACTGAACCGCCTTTTTCAATTTCAAGTTACTGGTTTTCTTAGGCAAAATATAGTTAACAAACTTAGTATATTCTGCTGTGCCTAATTTCCTGAGGAGTAGGCAAACCTTTTTATGGTCAGCCCAAATTGCACAATCTGTATTGTATAAGTCCTCATAACATTTAAAGTACAAAGTGAATGTAATTCCTTCTTCAGGTGCAAACGTGAAATTTTCAATAGCACTCCATATAGTATTTTGAGAGAATGCGTTTTCGCTGTCCTCATTTTGGCATTTGATGAATATATTATACAATTTCCTTTGCTCATTCTGTGTTTAAAGGAGCATTTCTTCAAATTTCTGTTGTCTAACGTGAAGGTGCAATTCCTCAAATTTTTTCTGGTATTCTACTTCTTTTTCGTTAGAGTTTCTCCAACAATAAGTCTGTTTTACTTGTGCAATTCTTTTACTGAAAAATTTAAAAGTAGGAGAGGGAGTAAATTTTTACTTTATCATATCAGCAAAAACAATAAGACTTTGATTTGTACAGTTCTTTTAGTGACTTGTTGGAATGGAAAAAAAAACAACAAGGTTTATAGGGGGTATATTTTCTCTTCTTTATTCTTTTCTAGTAGTCGTAGGATTCCGTTCTAGCGAAGGGTAGTAATATACCGTAGCAGGTTAACGGAATTTGGCCTTGTGGGAAGATAGTCCACTATAATTCATAAAATGATTATAAAATCAAGAAAGGCAATTTTGACTATAAAATAACACACACACACACACACACACACACACACACACACACACACACACACACATATATATATATATATATATATATATATATATTTCAATTAATGTTTTACAAATAAAGTAATACTTGAAATAAAAGTCCGACGGAGGTTAGAGAGTTCATGACAAATATAATGCTGAAAAGATAAAAGGCTTAGGAGTGTAGAAGCGTCTTGAAGGTAAGGAATGTTCGTTTAGAAGTTGCCGCTTCTAAGGTCAGTAGGTCAGCAAGATGGTTTGTGGAATTTCTTTGAAGAGGTCAATAAGTACTTTTGAGAACAGGGAGAAAGAAAGAGGTCAGCATAGTAACCGCTCGACTAAAGTCAAGGGGATATTAATTACACTCTTCTCCTTTCGTTTTCCCGTCTCACGAAGCTTTTGTGTCTTCGCTTTTTATATCTGCTTTTTGGCTCAAAATCTAGTTTTGAATTTCATCCTTGTATTTAATTCCGGGCTTCCCATTGGCTGGTAAATAAAATTCGCGAAGGCTCGTGAAATGGTAATTTGATATTTGATTAATTTTTATTTTTCAACCGGAAGATCTGCGCGAATTCACTTGCGCGGAGGTGATTTTTATTCATTAGCTTTCTGGTCGGCATAGTGCCAACATCCGGTTTGCTCGCTTTTGCTCGGTCGGTATCACCACAAGTTCGCGAACCTTCTTTCTAACCACTGAATTAAACTTTTGTTTTGAAGAGTTTCTTTTTTTCACTGTCAGTGTTGTAATTACACTAGATACGTTTTGTCATAGCACCAGATTAGCATTCCTTCTTTCAGACACTGGCCAAGAAAGATTTTTTTCTGACTTCACGTGATTGGGCCCAAGGTAATGGTTTAAGAAATAACAAAACGTGTTTTGTTTTAGGGGGGGTTATAATCATTTCACCCCAAGCAAGGCAGTTTTACTGCTACTGTTGCGCAGGAGGTTACATAAAGGAAAGTGATGAGAAAGAGAAGTTAGTTATAGGGGATGTCAGGAGGAGGATAATAGACAGATGAAAATACCGGTGTAATGGGGGTGGAGTGGATGGAAAAAAGAGCTTGAAAAAATGGATGCGAGTTAGTGAGATAGGAGAAGTCTAATGACCTTACATTTAAATTCCTCGAGATTGTGGCTGTCGGGAAAGCAAGTATATGGAAGAGAATTCCACAGGCGGGAAGTGCGAGAAAAGAAACTATTAGAGTAGAAATTGCAGTTACATTTTAACAGTTTCACTGTAAAAGGGTTTGACCTAGTTGCTAATCTAGTAGCTCATGTAAATTCATACCTAGGGGGCACCAGTGAGCTAAGTTCATTGGAGCAGAAGTCATGAAAGTATTTGTAGAAGAGACACAGGGAAGCCACGTCACGCCAGTGAGAGATCAACTGCAGCCGAGCTGACAAGTCTGTATCGATCACATTACAGATTCTCTGTTGGATTTTGTCAAGACCCCGAGGTGAATAGCAGGGGCACCCAGCCAGATGTGGCAGCAGTATTCGATACACGGGCGGATGGTAGATTTATATATAAGCAGAATGGATCCAGACGGGAAAAACTTCCTAGCTCTGCACAGTGAACCGACCTTCTTAGCAGCAGATTTAGCTGTGGATTCGTATAGTCATTCCACTTGAGATCCACTGAGAGTGTTAGGCCAAGGAGGCGTATTGTTTTACTCTCAGGGAGGCTAACCAGATCCATGCTAATGGGGGGGGGGGGGCTATTGTCTATGATGGTTAATCGATAGCCGCATCGTTTTGGAAGCATTAAAATTTACAGGCCATTTCTTACTTCAGTTCACCACAAATTGGAGGTCCTTCTCAAGCTCGGCAGCGAGGTTATCTTTGTCAACCTCAGTAGATTTTTGATCATGGCAAGAGTAAACGGTGGTGTCGTCAACATATATGCCTACTTGGGATCTTATTACATCGGGTAGATTGTTAATGTAGATAACGAAACGCGTAGGATCTAGAATAAAGCCTTGAGGGACACACGTGTTCGTATGGTAGTATTGGGGGGGGGGGGAATGTCCGTTCAAAACGACCTTCATTGTGCGATTTGAGAGAAATGACTGGATTAGGTCAAACAATTGTCCAGTTATACCATAACTCCGCAGCTTGCATAGAAGGCCAGCATGCCAGACTCTGTCAAACGCTTCGGAAATATCCAGGACAACAGTTCGAGCTTCGCCATTCTTGTCGAGAGCCTGGTATATATACGCATTGATGGTTGTTAGCATATCAGCAGTAGACCTGGTGAAGCGGAAACCATGCTGTATGTCCAAGAAGAGTTTGTGGGCTGTCAAATGCTGATCCACCTCGGCGTTGATAGTAGCTTCGAACACTTTGCCAAAGATCGGTAGGAGGCTTATAGGGCAATAATTAGCAGGGTCCAAGGGTTTTCCCGTATTCTTAAATATAGGAACTGCAGAGGATGACTTCCAACAGACAGGAAAGCAGGAAACAGATAGACAGTAGTTGTAGAGTTTAGAGAGGACAGAGGAGAGTTCAGGGGCACATTTCTTCAAAATTATGATTGGGATACCGTCATCTGCACTCGCTTTATGAGAGTCAAGCTTTGAGATTATGTTAGAGATCAGCAAGGGGGTAATGTGGACGTCATTCAGTTGAGCCTCAGTCCTAAGTAGGAAGTCGGGTTTTGATATTCCAGACAAATCCAGTGTCGCATTGGTGGGGAATCTGTGGGTAAGGCACTCAGCCTTGTGTACTGAAGAGGTGAGGACATTAAATTCATTGATTAGAGAGGGGATTGAGGGTTTACTGTTGTTAAGTACACTTTTACAGAGTCGCCAGTAGTTTTTAGTGCCAAACTTACGGGGTGCTATGCGCTGCTTCATTCTGGTAGCAAACACCATCTTAGCTTCATTAAGAATCTTTTTGCACTTATTACGAGCAGAGGCAAAATGGCGCCAGTTATGGTCCGACGCGTGGCTCCTATAAAGCCGAAAGAAGTGATTCTAGTGGGCAATGGTGGCCGAGCAAGCAGGCGAGAACCAAGGGGACGAATGGGATTTAAGCCGAAACTTCTTGGCTGGGATGAAAGCATCGATGCCAGCCTTAACCCAAGAGGGAAGACAAAAAACATTGTTCCAAGGAATATCACACAGAAAAAATCGCGAAACAAGTTCCAGTCTGCTCTTTGGTAGCAGTAGAATATTCTGCTCGTCTGAGTTTCTTGGGTAGAGTGGGAGCGGAAGGAGATATTAACGGAAACCACCGCATGGTAAGAGCTTCCGAGGAGCCAGAGCTACTTGACGTTGCAAGAGTTTGGGACAAAAGTGAAGAAGAGGTCTCGCAGTGAGTCACTTCCATTAAAATTATTCGAGAATCGCGTGGGGAAATCCACCACTTGCGTAAGGGACTGAGTGATTGAAAAATTCATAGTGTGGACACCAGCAAGATTGGTGACAGAGTTTTCCAGCCACTTGGCGTGGTGGGCGTTAAAGTCACCAAACACAAATATATAGGCAGATGGATGAGAAGAAATGGCCTTATCGATATTATTGGAGATGCTATCAAGTACTGAACAGTCGGGAGATGAGGCAGAGCGGTAGAGAAAGAAAATATAGCTAGCTGAGCTTAGAAGTAAGAGACGGAAATACAGAAAAAATGATCTAGGGATTCAAGAGAGATCACCCTAACTATAGGGAGATGTTCACTGACATAAACACGAATCCCATGCATATGGACATTAGAGTCCTTCGTGATGAGGGGAAGGTAACCAGGAACATAAAACTCAGAAGAGGGAATGGAAGAGTCAAGGTGTAGAAATATTGTATATTTAACAGTAAATGCAACAAAAGAGTATTACACGACTCGTGCATGTATTGGTTGTCCAGGGTTCAATTAATTGAACTTTTCCTCTGAGGCCTTCTTTCCTACAAATATTATAGTAGGCAAAAGTCCAACATAGACTCTATAGAGGAAGGACACCACAACAATATATATATATATATATATATATATATATAATTTTAGTAATTTGCTTGAAGCATTGCGTAAAATAGTTGTATGTGTTATGTCTTGAAGGCTGTCACAATGCGTTGAATGAAGTAAAGGAAGGTCGGGAGATGTTTGTATGACCTGTTTGATATTTCGAGACTATAATCTCATCATCAGAATGGCGGAGAAATCCTCAATATGTCCGTGCTTTTTAGCTGCCCATCTATGAATGGCTGGCTTTATCCACTGCTGCTGTACGTGTGTGCGTGTATGTATGTGTGCGTGTGTGTGCGCGCGAGTGTGTATCTGTGTGTGTTCTAGTTATGGTCTAATGGTGTGTGTGTGTGTGTGTGTGTGTGTGTGTGTGTGTGTGTGTATTCAAGTTGGGTTTTTATATTGGTCTGATGGAATCAGTTCATAGGATCTGGGAGTTAATGTGACTTTGACCGGGTCAAAGTGTATCAGTTTCATTGCTGTTGTCTTATCTATCTGATTTATCTGGTGGTGTTTGCTCGTTGTGTGTGCTGTAATTGAATGTACGTTATTTTGTATATATCTCTGTATGTGTGTGTGTGTGTGTGTGTGTGTGTGTGTGTGTGTGTGTGTGTGTGTGTGTGTTCTATCCTGGTACGTGGTTTGTTATGGGCACCTCTGCTACTACAGCCCGGGGGGGGGAGAAAATGTGTTAGCGTGGTTATCGTAACTATTTTTTTCCGTGTGTAAAGGCTATGTGTAGTATTGTAATTAAATCTACCTTAGTTTATTTATCTGTGTGTGTGTGTGTGTGTGTGTGCGCGCGCGCGCGCGCTTTAGCCTGGTTAGCAGTTTGTTATAAGGAAGGAAGAAGTGTGTGTGTGGTTATTGTTACTGATTGCGTGTGTGTGTGACCTTTGTTGTTGTGTTAAGTGCATGCTGCGTGCGTCTTGGTGTTGTCTATACTGTTATGTAATCTAGGTTTAACTCTTGGCGACTGTTAATTGGCGACTGTAATTTAGATATTATTAGGGACTCTTTAATGCGTAGGTTACCTATGTTGCGTTCCTTAGCCAAGATATTAACGGTTATGGTTTTGTCCTTATTTTTGCATTTTTTTTCAATGTTTTTGGAATGACGACGCTTGCGTGTGTAGATGTTCTTTTATTCTAATGTGTAGATGTCTTGCAGTGCTGCCGACATAGAATGCATCGCATTTGGCGCATTGTATGCGGTATACAACATATACCTGGTGGCATATACCGGTGCCTGCAATAGGGCAGTTGGTTAGTGTGCATGTGGTGTTGTTGTTTGTTCTGTGGTTGGGGTTGAGGTGTCTGCGAAGAGTGGGGCCGTAGTGTGTCAGCTGTATGTCTAAACCCTCTCTGTGGATAGCTCGACGTATTTTTGATGTTATATATTCGCTGAAGTGTGGTAACCTCAGAAAGCAGGTGTTAGATAGGGTGTGGCGCCTTGGGTCCCTACTACCCATCCGTTCTAGGCGATCCACAAAGGAATGTGGGTAACCGTTAGTCACCAGTGTTTTCTTGAAGAATGCAGTGTGGGTGTTAACGTGTTCGCCTTTGCTGCATTTCTTTCGGATACGTGCGAGTTCGTTATTGATGTAGCCGGTCTTAGCGCTGAGAGGGAGGGCTGATCGGTAGTGGACAAACATATCCCTGCTGGCAGGCTTTTTGTAGAAATTGGTGTGGACTTCACCTCTAACCGATATTTTAAGCTTGAAGTCCAGCAGTGATAGGCATCCACTGGCATCGGGGTGCTCGATCGTGAAATTAATTTTACCATCTATTCTGTTGAACGTCGCTGCCATTTTGCTTGCCTCGTCGCGTGAAGAAGTAAGGATGAGTATATAATCAATATATATCGTAAAAAAGGCGTATGAATGGCAGGTGCTGAGTGCGCGACGCTCCAGTTGGTTCATATATGCGACGGCAAGTAGTCCCGATAGGCTGGACCCCATCGGAAGGCCGATGGTCTGTTTGTAGGTGCGTCCTTGGAACGTGAAGTAGGTGTTGTCTACTATAGTTCTCAGGAGCAAGCGTATGTTGTTTGGGGTGAAGTAGTAGCAGTGTATGCTTGAGGTGTTGATGTATTCTGTTAATAAGTTCACCGCTGGGTGGGCCGGTACTGACGTATATAGTGAGACGACGTCAAGGCTAAATGCATGTCGGTTATGTTGCAGCTTGTTTTGGTGAGTACCGTGTAGTCTGTGGATGACTTCATCGGAACTTTTGACGTGTCCGGTGAAGGTGGAGAGTATGGGTTTAAGGATTTGTGATAGTAGCCATACAATTTTGTATGTGGGGCCTTCTATGCTAGAGGCAATGGGTCTAATTTGTGGTGTCGTTTTATTTTTGTGTGTTTTGATTAGGTGGTAGAATTTAAGGAGGTTACTGATCTTGGTGGTGAAATTTATCCCGTGCTTGCTAGGGATTTTCCGTGAATTGCATATCTCATGCCATGTGGTGTTAATGCGGTATTCTATTAGGGAAGGGGTTATGTCTGTGGCTACCGCATAGCGTTGTGTGTTACTGAGGTATTCAAGTGCTAGACTGCTATATGTGTATCGGGTTATAGCGCAGAATTCCTTACCTTTATCTGATGGGAGGTAAATGAGGTCCTTCTCTCTCAGGGTGTTTAGGGTGTGGCATTGTGTTCTGGTGAGGTTGTGTGGTATTTTACCGATATTGTCTTTGAGGATCGTGAAAATGGTATGTTTAAGCCTGGAGAGTTTAAGGTTAAGCGCGTGGTTGTCTGGGGGTCGGTGGAGTGGGTTGTCTAGGGTGTAGGTGGGGAATTGTTTGGGCGCATTCGCGGTTGGTGTTGGGGTGTTGCTTGTGCTGTTAATAACCGATAGCCACTTCAGTTGGTATACTGTGCGGCAGAAGTTAGTTTCAACATCCAGCATTGTTTTGTCGTTCAGCTGCTGCGTCTGTATAAACTTTGGCCCGAGACTTAGTATTCCGA
>JBBBDQ010030333.1:37500-100000 GCA_037127315.1 Ascarosepion bandense
CTAAATGCAATTGCAGAATTAAAAATGAGTGTCCTATAGGTGGAGAATATATGACAGAAGATGTGGTATATCAAGCTATGAAAAGAAAATACAAAACTTGAAGAAGTACTACATTCATAATTCAGCATGTGCTTGGAAACAACGGTTATACAATCGCATAGACTCCTTTTCCAACCCTGAATTGAGAAACCAGACATCTCTATCTAGATATCTCTGGTCATTGAAAGACAAGAAATTAACCCTATGATTAAATGGAATATCATTAAAAAATTTAACACACCCATCAACTTCAAAGATTGCTGTCGCTTATGCCTGGATGAAAAAATCACTATCATCAAACACAAACACCAATTGGACCTGCTTAATCTGAGGAGGGAATTAGTTTTTAAATGTCGACATAGGAGCCAATTTAAATTATGTTAAACTTTTAGCCCCCTCATTCATTTCTCTGAAGTTTTTACACACATCGCACTATGTTATGGAATATATATTGTTTATTTCTACCTTATTGTTATATGTGTCGATATTTTTTTATATGGGTTTATATATGTCTATAATATTGCTTACATATTTGTTTTTGCAGGTGCATGAGTGTATATTTGTGTGTTCGTATATGTATATATATATATATATGTATATCTGTGTGCATGTACATATATCTGGGTAAATATATATGCGTGTGTCTGCGTATGCATTTAAGTGTGTGCATGTGTATGTGTGAGTTGTATGTGTACATTTATAGATTTTTTACATTACTAAAGTTATACTGTGTGTTCGTATATGTATATATATATCTGTGTGCATGTACATATATCTGGGTACATATATATGCGTGTGTCTGCGTATGCATTTAAGTGTGTGTGTGTGTGTGTGTGTGTGTGAGAGAGAGAGAGAGAGAGAGAGAGAAAGAGAGCTGTATGTGTACATATATAGATTTTTTATATTACTAAAGTTATAACTGTACCGTTGACCAAAAAATTTACCCACATTATTAAGTTATTTTGTATTATTATTATTGTATTGTTAACCGAATAATTAGTATAATTTTGATTATATAGTGGTGCGGTGGTAATTGTGATTAAAACGGATTTATTAACTATTATATCTTAATTTTTTTTATTTTCTTACGTTTTTAAAATTCCAATTACTTATCCTTTCACTAGTAATATGTAAATTTATTTTTAAACTAAATAATTAAGGTTAAACAACTAAATTTAAATAGAATAATTAGGCTTCTTTTAAATAAATTTTTTAAATGTTTTTAACTTTATATTGCATTATATTTGTTTTGTTGATTGTATATTTAGTATAATTTTGATTATATAGTGGTGTGATGGTATTTGTGATTACAATGGATTGATTAATTAATTTTTTAGACCCCAATTTCTTATCATTTCACCGTTAATATATATTTATTTCATTATTTTTTATTTTCATTTTCTCCTATCATCTGTCCTTTCTAATTCAAATTTATTCCTCTCTTCTTTCTTCTTCTTCCCTTTTCGTTTACACTTTAAGATACTTACCCTTTCTTTTTAATGCTCTCTCTCTCTCTCTCTCTCTCTCTCTCTCTCTCTCTCTCTCTCTCTTACCTAACCCCCTTCCTTTAAATTTTAAATCTATGGGTCAGCAGTCTAACTGACTTGCTGAATGTATCTTTAGATTTAGTTGACATCCGCTCTTACAAGTGCTCTTTGATTATATGTTGCGTGTATATATATACTTATGTGTGAATATGTGTGTGTATTCGTCGAACTGATGTAATGATGTAGTTTTTCTTAAATTTTCTCTTTTAAGGGAGCTATCTTTATTTTTATTCTTTTTTTTTTTTAGGCTTTTGTGAATTTCATTAAATCTTCTGTACAATAAAGACGGAAAATGATGATGGTTTACCTGAAATAGGCCTATAATTCCGATTTACCATGAAATAACGTGTCTTCCTTAATTTTTTCTTATGTATATATATATATATTGTAATGTTGCTATTACAATGAATTATAAAACTACTTTATCACTACACAAAAATTTCATTTCTTCCTTCATATAAGTTTTCTAATGAATATGAACCTTATGGATTCAAAAGCATAAAAACCGTAATTGGACAGTTATCTGGTTTAGAAAATGATTTATTCAAAATAATCAATGACATCTCTTTTGACAAATGAAAGGATAATTTCCAGAGACACTTTGACCATGTCATTTTAAACATAAAACATCACACAGAGTGTTTGTTGAGTCTGACAAAACATTTAATTTCTAATAAATTACAACTAAGCATTTAATTTTAAAAATTTAACTAAAAATTATAAAAACACAAATAATAACTCACTTAGTTTAGTTGATAAAATAAATACAAGAAGCAAAACTATTATTGACAAATTCTAAATTATGATAAAGATAGTAGACTTTGTACTAAAGATGCTTACATAACTATAAAAGACCATAAACCTAATTTTGAGTTAACTTCCCACGAGATTCCACACCAGGCCAAATATTTGTAAAATCAGTAAAATTATTCTGGAAAGGATTAATCAACAAATCAAGCAGAACCTTGAATTTCTTCAATGGACCAATACGGCTGATGTCATCAATTGGTCTTGCAATGTTAAAGATAAAACCAATTGTCCTTTAATCTAATCTGACATAGTTGATTACTACACATCAACCCATCAATTTCCAACAATTTTTTACTTTGGTATTAGAATTCGCTACACATTATTTGAACTTAACAAAGGAGGAATACGATATTATAATGACCACCATCCATATCCACAACCAGGAACAATGGATAAAGAATAATTCAGGTGACCAGTTTGGCATTGCAATAAGTTTGTTAGACTCTGCTGAGTCTTCCAACCTTGTTGGCTTATTTGCTTTAGCTTCACCGCACATTATGACACACATTTAAAAACTGATAAGCTCAGAAAATTAATCCATAGAGAATTTGAAAGTCTAAACCTAAAAGTAATAATCAGCATTAATTTCAAAATAGTAAATTTCTTCAGTGTAACACTAGACTTAGTAAATAATACTTACCAACCATACATGAAATCTAACACATGTTCATTATACATCCACCTTAAGTCTAATAACCTCCAAGTATAACTAAACATTTACCCACCTCCATAAAATATGAAATTAGTAAAAACTCATCCAGGGAAAATGTATTTTATGAACATGGAATTTTCATAATAATGTTCTAAAGAATAGAACATTTTATCATGATAAATACACCCCATACACCCTAAATGTTCACCTTTATAGTTCAACCGAATTCTCACTTTTAATTGAGACAACCATAATCATATTGTTTAACTTCCTCTAATCACCCCTCCTTAACTTTCTAAATAACCATGAATTCATTTTCTATTTTCCAAAATAAATCATTTTCACCAATTTGTTTTAAAATATTACCCAAAGAAGAAGAACAATGTTCTGAAACATGATATTTTTTGTGTAGCGATAAAATGCTTTTATAAACCATTTTAATAATGAGTATACTACTAAGTATCCAGCAGTTTTTTATAAAAGTAAATGGAGCAAACAGTAGATTTTTAATCTATCTGTTCTTTCACTTTCTTATGATTATATATATATATATATATATATATATATATATATATATATATAGCCTTTAAGATTTGAAAAAGATATCACTCGACCAGCAGTTGAGAGTGAGGGAAAATTATTTTACTCAACTGACTCCATTTTCTTAAATGTAAACATAGCATGAATTGCTGGCAGAAAACAAAAACTTAAATTTTAATTAAAATTTCAAATATATCAGAAAGGATTTTAAAATTTTTTAAAAATAATAACAACAAAATTTGATCTTTCCTCTTAATAATAGAATATATATTTTGATGATAAAACTGTTTTTATTAAGATTTTTAACATCCTAATATGTTGTTTTTTTTGTTTGTTTTTTTTTTAGAATTGAGAGGAGGTATCTAAATTCGTAGTTTCTTTCTTCTGTTTGACTACAACCTCCAACTCATAGATGATAAAAAACTAACAAATCTGATTTTCTCAACAAGTTTCTATAAAAAAATTACTTTCGTGTATAATTTATTTTTCCATGCATGGTTGAAAGAAGTATGTGTATTTTTTTCTTTCTTTCAAATGTTTGTTTTTACTTTTCGTAAGCGGGGAGGAAATATAGATGCTGAGTCAAAGATAACATTTTTCCAGATGAGTTTCTAAAAATCTGTAAGCGTCTTCAATCTGGTCAACAGAGACATTTTGACTCCACTCCAGAAGTGTTAATTAAATGAATGTTTACACTGATCGGGGTGATAAAAATGAGACAGGAGCTTGTCAATCTAAATTCCATTTGTGAGATTTTGCTTTGATGATTGTGGGATGTCACTGTCTTTTGTTTAACCACACATTTCAACGTAAATCAGGTGCCATGCATAAGACCAAAGAGTTCAATAATGTCATTGTAGGTAACTAAGTAACTTGTGAATCTTCATTGGCATACTTTTGGGTTGTAAAACAAATCAGATTTCCTTTTTCTATATTTGAAGGAACACATTTCATTGCGAGATTTTAATCAACTGTGAGCAAGTAAAGCAATAAACTTTAATCGCCCAATTAAGTTTTCAGTTAATCACGCGAGGGAAATCTCAACGGCTATATATATATATATATATATATATAGACACACACACATTCTAGTGACTCTGACTGACATCAAAACTCATGCACACTAAAATTTCTTTTCTTTCACTCCATGCGCCTATGGTTTAAGGAGTAGGGACTCTGACTGACACTAAATCAGTCAAGTTTTGATCTCGGCTGGAAGCAAGTAGAAGTTTAGCCACACTGATGAACTGTGATACAGCAAAACAGGCTTGAATGTGGATGACTAATGTATTATGCTCTCATTACGATTCTCTAGAGGGGAAAATTTTAAAACATTGCCACTTCTGCAATTTACATGTTACTCTTCAGAAATTAATTGAGTTCTCCCAGTGACTGGCATGTGTAAACTGCTTCTAGAGATTATATGCAAAAGAGGTATTGTCAAATATTTTATGTAAAATTCATAGATATGTGTTATCCAATGAAATAATTTGTACTATTATGTATAGTGAGTAAGCATGAAAGCAATTTAGTCCCAATTTTCAATTTCAGACTTAGTATTTTTTCAGTAATTATAGCAATTTGCAGTGTCAAGAGATTATTTGAATTTAGTATTATGGCTTGTAAAAAATAACTAACAATGAATGAAAAGAACTATATAATCAAAGAAATTAGCAAAGGAAAGTCTTCGCTTCAAATTTCTAAGGATTTGAAAAGGGATCATTGAACAATCAAGAAAATATGTCAAATGGAAATTCAACCAAGGAAAAAAACGTCTCAGGCTGAATTCAGGAATTTAACAAAGCGAGATCTATCACATATCCGAAGAGAATTAATAAGGAACCTAAATGCATCAAGTGTGTTCATATTTAAGGCCGCTGGAGCTCCTATGGTGTCAAGGGAAACAAGGTGTAAAGCATTAAGGAAGTTTGCTGATGTAAAAAAATCAAATAAAGAAATCCATTTTAACAAAAAAACATAATATAAGAAGATTACAGTGGGCAAAAGTATACATGAAAACTGATTTCAGGAAAGTGCTTTTTACAGACGAATCAAGGATCATCCTCGTGGCCCCTATGGATGGGCTCAAGGATGGGTTTGCAAGCAACATGACTCAAGAAAATTTTTTAAATGCCAACAAGGCGGCGGTGGCAGCATGATATATATTTTTTTAATCATATCACCCTAAGCAAGGCGGTAACGCCACTGATGAGCAGGGGGCTACGTAAGAGTGAAAAGATTGGGAAAACAGAAAGCCGGAAACCACATCCTAAACAGGGAACAAGGGATGAGCCTCTTCACCTGTTCAATAGACGTGGGTGGAGTGTGAACCGGGTGATAATTTAGTCTATCTACTCCAATTGAAAAAAAAAAAAGAGTGAAAAGATTGGAAGAGAGAAAGCTGGAAAAAACATCCTAAACAGGGAACAAGGGATATGCCTCTTCACCTGTTCAATAGACGTGGGTGGAGTGTGAACCGGGCGATAGTTTAGTCTATCTACTCTAATTGAAAAAGAAAAAAAAAAGAAAAGAAAAGAGTGAAAAGATTGGAAAATAGAAAGCCGGAAACCACATCCTAAACAAGGAACAAGGGATGAGCCTCTTCACCTGTTCAATAGACATGGGTGGAGTGTAAACCGGGCAATAGAAAATATGTCAAATGGAAATTCAACCAAGGAAAAAAAACATCTCAGGCTGAATTTAGGAATTTAACAAAGCAAGATCTATCACATATCCAAAGAGTATTAAAAAGGAACCCAAATGCATCAAGTGTTTTTTTAATCATATCACCCCAAGCAAGGCGGTAATGCCACTGACGTGCAGGGGGCTACGTAAGAGTGAAAAGATTTGAAAAGAGAAAGCCGGAAACCACGCCTTAAAAAGGAAATAAGGGATAAGCCTCTTCACCCGTTCAATAGATGTGGGTGGAGTGTAAACCAGGCGATAGTTTAGTCTATCTACTCCAATTGAAAGAAAAAAAGAAAAAAGAAAAGAAAAAAAAAATAAGAGTAAAAGTTTGCAAAAGAGAAAGCCGGAAACCACATCCTAAACAGGGAACAAGGGATGAGCCTCTTCACCCGTTCAGTAGATGTGGGTGGAGTGTAAACCGGGTGATAGGTTAGTCTATCTACTCCAATTGAAAAAAGGAAAAAAAAGAGAAAAGAAAAAAAAATAAGAGTAAAAGTTTGGAAAAGAGAAAGCCGGAAACCACATCCTAAACAGGAAACAAGGGATAAGCCTCTTTACCCGTTCAATAGACATGGGTGGAGTGTAAACCAGGCGATAGTTTAGTCTATCTAGGCAATAGTTTTGAGTAGAATCTAAACAACATCATAATAGGACTTTTAACATTAAAGATGCAACTCTTTATACCAATTCATAACTTACATATAATCTCTAGATGCAGTTTATACACCATATATATATATAACACGCTAAAATTTCCCTTCTTTCATTCTATGCACCTATGGCTTAAAAAGAAGGGTCTCGGACTGATACCAAATCGGTTGAGTTTCGATCCCGGCTGAAAGCAAGTGGTAACCTAGCCACACTGATGAGCTGTGATACAGCAAAACAGGCTTGTATATGGATGACTAATATATATATATATAGTCATCCACAGACAGATCTTTTTCGCTGTATCACAGCTCATCAGTACGGTTAGACATCCGATTGCTTTTTAATCCAGGATATATATATATATGCACATACTGTTAAATGTATTATGCACAAAATGCCAGATGGATCTCACAAGCCAATAGCTCATGCGTCGAGAACACTTCTTCCAGCAGAAAAGAATTACTTGTAAATTGAGAATGAGTCATTAGGGATTATTTTTGCAGAAACAAAGTTTTACCAATTCAATCATGGTAGACACTTTACATTGCAGATGAACCATAAACTGTTACTGACTATTTTCTGTTCTAAAAGAGGTCTACCTGTGTATTCAGCAAATAGACTGCAGAGATGGGGAACAATCCTTTTAATAAATTATAATTTTAAAATGGAGTCCCTGCTGTCTAAAAACTCTGTCTTGCTAACGAACTGTCCAGATTAATCCCAAAATACAAAGAACCTTTTGAAGATACTGTGACTGTTTCTCAGAAGGATAATTTAAAACTATATTATGCAACACAGTAAGGAAACTTCTTGTAACTCTTGGCCAGATCAAACAAGAAGCACTAAACGATGAGTTTATCAGGCAAACCAAAACTAAAATTTGTGACAAGAACCAACAAACTTCAGATGTTTTCTCTTGATGTGACGAAGTACTGCTATCTAGTGAGCGAGTCATCATTCCCACAACACTACAAAGAAGAATTCTGAAAGATTTTCATGCTAGTCACCCAGGGATTACAAGGATGAAAAGCCTTATGCGCAGTTATGTATACTAGCTGAACATGGATAAGGATATCGAAAACATCGTAAAATCCTATAAAGGCTGTGCCTTGGCAGCTAAGGCACCTCCAATCAAATATAGTCCTTGGCCCAAAATGGACCAACTATGGTCTTGAATTCATGTGGATTTTGTAGGCTCACTAGGTGGATTCTTATAGTAGTAGATAGTTTTTCTAAGTGGCCTGAAGTTCTTTAATGTAGAAATCCCAGTATAGAAGTGACAATTAATTTCCTACATGAACTGTTTGCCAGATTTGGGGTTGTCATTTGTTTAATGTCAGACAATGGAATGCAGTTTATATTTGGCAATTTTAAGGATTTTTGTGAGACTTTCCAGATTAATCATATTACAATTGTTCTATATCACCCAAGGTTCAGCAGACAGGCCGAGTACTTTATTGATATGCTGAAAAGAGCTCTGAAGAAAACTAGGGGCACATCCATAGAAAAAACCCCACAGCAATTCTTTCAGGTGTGTAGAATCATGCCTAATGACAACACACCATCATCATTATCCCCAGCCAAGGTAATGTTTGCATGTAAAATCAGGTCTGTGTTTGCCAAGCTACTTCCCAAACAAACAAAACTTGGACAAAGAAACACAGTACCAATAAAATGCTACCAACCTGGAGAGAAAGTTTTTTCCGGATGTTTCAGGATAATAAATCTTTCTGAGAAATGGGTACAATTGAGAAAAGGGTTGGAAATATGGTCTACATAGTGAAAGGTCCCCAGTCTACTCATAAAAGATGTTTAAATCAAATCAGGAAATGCCTGTCGAACGATGCATACAGTGGTCCTCCTGAAGAGAAAGAAGTAATGGATGACACTTATGATATTTTTGACATGCCAATATTACAAGCAGTCCCAGGACAGCGCCATTTAAAAAGAAAAAGGAACATGTGGGATTTCTCATTGTTAATCCAAAAAGGAAAAATGTTAAGACTTCTGCAGAGTTGATACTTAGAAGGAGAGTATTATGGTAATTTACCATGCACAAATGAACTTTCCAAGCTATAAATATGCAGCAGTTTCTGATTTGTGCTGACAGCAGAAAGTGGTCTATTCCAGCAGATAGATCTGACAGCCGGACTAATATAGTCACACTGGTGATCTTCTCAAGTTATATGAGTTTGTACTGCTGTTCCTTAATATATTTAACTTTATTTCATCTTTGTGTCTTTATTTCCTGAAGACACGAAAAGGCAGAAACTGAGGTTGTGAAATAACTTGTTTCCAAATGAAAAATATATATATATATAATTTGTGTGTGTGTGTATATATATATTTTTTAATCATTTCACCCCAAGCAAGGCATTCCACTGCCACTATTGCGCAGGGGGTTACATAGGGGAAAGTGATGAGAAAGAGTGGTTAGTTATAGGAAATGTCAGAAGAGGGTGATTGACGGATGAGGATACCGAGGATGGGGGTTGGGTAGATGGGTAGAGTCTTTGAGGGAATGGATGCGAGTTAGTGTGATAGATGTCTATTTACCTTACAATTAAATTACTGGAGACTGTGGCTGTTGGGAAAGCAAGTATATGGAAGAGAATTCCACAGGCGGGAAATGCGAGAAAAGAAACTATTAGAGTAGAAATTGCGGCTACATTTAATTTGTTTAACTGTAAAAAGGTGAGACCTAGTTGCTAATCTAGTATCTCTTGCAAATTCATACCTAGAGGGCACCAGTGAACTAAGTTCATCAGAACAGAAGCTGTGAAAGTATTTCTAGAAGAGGCACAGAGAAGCCACATCACGCTGGTAAGAGAGTGACTGCAGCCGGGCTGCCAAGTCAGCATCAATCAAATTATAGATTCTCCATTGTATTTTGTCAAGGACCCCGAGGAGAATAACAGGGGCACCAGACCAGATGTGCTGCAGTATTCAATACAGGCGGATGGTAGATTTATAGATGTTCAGGATGGACTCAGGTGGGAAAAACTTCCGGGCCCTGCACAAAGAACCGACTTTCATAGCAGCGGATTTATCAATGGATTCGAGATAATCATTCCACTTGAGTTCCACTGAGAGTGTGAGGCCAAGGAGGCATACTGTTTTACTCTCGGGAGGCAGGCCTGTTCCATGCTAATGCATAGTAGGAGCAATTGTCTATGATGGTTAATTGATAGCTTCATTGTTTTAGAAGCATTAAAATTTACAAGCCATTTCTTACCCCAGTCCACCACGGATTGGAGGTCCTTCTCAAGCTTGGCGGCGAGGTTAGCTTTGTCAACCTCAGTAGATTTTTGATCGTGGCAAGAGTAAACGGTGGTGTCGTCAACATATATGCCTACTTGGGATCTTATTACAATGGGGAGATCGTTAATGTAGATAAGGAAAAGCATAGGACCTAGAATAAAGCCTTGAGGGACATCAGCGTTTGTATGGCAGTTTTGATAAAGTTATGCATAGCTAAGAACTTTTGGCTATTTTTTTAGCCATTGTCATTGACGATTTTTTATTTTTAATTAAAAGTGTTAGTTTTATATATGTACCAAAAGCTAGAACAATATTTTATTTTCTAAACACAGGCAGCATGCTGTGGCTGTATTCATAGTTAATGTTATTGAGTCTTGGCTTTTCCTTGTTTATTATTAGAGTTTCCATTATTTTTAATCATTTTTTACATGTGGTTGAGGCTGTTATACTTGTATTTTCTACTAGTATGTTTTAGATGGAGTCTGGTAGGTTTTTGTATGAGTTTAAATGAATCAAAATGGAGTTATGGTCAGGTAGATGTAACATAAGTTGTCTAGATAGGTATGTGGTAGTGTGACCAATGTAATTATTTATGAGTTTGGTTTGATCAGGAACACAGTTTCTTAAGGGACTTTTGAACTTGTAAATAATGTTGATTCCTTGGAGTTTTGATTTTGCCAGTGGGCTGTTATCTTTTCTGATAAGGTTAGCTGTTTTAATTTTTTTGTAATAAATAATTTAATTTTTTTGTTCATTTCGACTGAGGTTGAGTATGTTTTTATGATATTTTAAAAGAAAATTCACCTAGCATATAGTTGACATGTATTTGGCTTTTGTAGAAAATGTTAATGCTAATGTTATTGTTTTTATCCACATCTTCAGTATCATTATTAGATACTTCAGAATGAAACAGTTTAATCTGGTGGTCAATGAGTTAGTTAGGTAAACAAGTAGAAGAGAGGATGAATTCTCATATGCTCTCTTTAGGAGATATTTATAACAAGAGTTTCTGCAAGTGTCTTTGTGGTATAATGAAGTGGTGAATATGATATTACTGAATTCTACAAGAATATCTAAGATTGAGAATTTAAGTTTTTGACTAAGTTTATAGGTAATATTAAGGATAGAGATTTTTTTCAATGTGCTTTAAGGTTATCAATTTTATTCTTTGTTTTTCGCTGAAAAAAATTGTCTACATATCAGACATATATACTGGATTTCATGACATTTTTAAATATCGTGTTTTCTGCATAGGACATGCAGTAGTTGGAGAAGCACAGGCCGGAAGGATAATAAAAAAAAATCATCATAGATAATGGCTATTCTGTTAGCCATTATCTATGATGATTTTTTTTATATATATTGTTACGGGGATGCATTTATATATAAAAATAATATTAGTAATGTCTAAAAAGTTGTAGTAAGAGACTCTATTGAGTCCTACTTGTTATTGCAAAAAGGTTTTAATTCATGAAGTAGTCGTAAAAATAGGGAAATTAGGAATAGAATGTTTTGGAAGGTGCCAGAATATTCCAGTGAATTCAAGAGAGTTCGAAAGGTTCTAGAAATATGCAAATTATGTGTTAGTCCCTATTAAAAATAGGTTTTGGGCAGAGAGTAGTTAGTTGTTACCAGGATTTGCTGACATTATCAACTCCGGCTTTGATTCAAGGATTTATATCCAGCCGAAAGAATCTCTAAGAAGTTGCCAACGAACTAAAACCTAAAAGAGAACCTCATGGAACTATATAGGTAAATATATATTTTTGTCTCTTTCATTGACCAAACTAATAATTATTCTTTATAAACTCATTTAAGGATTTCCACAAAGTATAACACTTAGCTTCTTGACCAACTTAACTGGGTAAAGATATTTGACACCTTACCTTCCCCTTCTCTCCTTGTAACACTCGCCAGTAGTAAACTCTATGTTTCTTGTTTTGAATGCAACAAAAATTGTATATTTGTAAATATTTTATTTGGTGTGTTTTGTAAATTAAATATTTGTGTGTGATTTATCTCTGAGTTTTGGTCAATCATCTGTTTTTCTTTTGTTACACTTAACACGTAACAAAATATATATTGTCACATACCTGCATCGACAATGCCAATCAAGATGTTCATATGGCACTGCGGATATATTACATTTTCACATCTATGGATATATGCTGGTCATCTATCCCAGATTGTGACAAATGGACAATTATTTGAATAAGAAAATAAAGTAAGATTGCTATTTGATGAATAATCAAATGGCAATCCTTTCCCAGGTCTGCTTCGTTATTCAACACAGGCACTGACAACAAATCAAGGATGAACATCAAGACAATGTAATCTTGATATAAAATTTTAAAAGAATAAAAATAAAAAAAGAAATTTTATTGAATTAGAATGTCCAAAGATCTTAACCTCAAAATTACTTTTGCATACCCAATGTAGTCGAAATATGAAATTACAATACACGGTAGGAAATATGAACAAAATACAGGCGATCATGAATTCAAAATATCAACATACAATCAGATGAAGGGAATTATATTAATTTGGAAACATGTGGTATGGTGTGTGTAAGAACATAGTATTCATGTAAGTGCATGCATATTCTAATGCGGGTCTAATAACTTATCTTTATAACAGTTTCTTCTTTCTTTTACCGTCTCTTCTCTTCTCTTCTTTCTTTCTTTACACACTTGAAATTTAAATAGTTCTGTTTTCACTATCTTCAACGTAGCTTCTTTTCAGCACACAGATTCTTTTCAGCACATAATTTCTTTTCAGCATACAGCTTATTTTATCACTCAGCTTCTTTTCAGCACACAGGTTCTGTTGTCTGGTGACTTCCCTGCATTGTTGTCTTTCTTTCCTTCCCCTTCTTCTTTCGATAAGTTAGTTGACTTCATTTTCTTTTCTACTTCAAATAAACTGAAATCAGCATACGAATTACAGCAACTTTGTAACTATATTTTTTTCGACAATCACGTGTCAACATACAGATATTAACATAGCTTTGTTTCATCTTCGTTGGTATATTTCTTTCTTTCTTGATACACTGCATAATTCCGTTTTCCTTCTTGTTTTGACGAATAAGAATTTACACCTTCGGTTTTGTTCCTATCTGGAGTTACTTAGGATGAAATGAGTTGATTCATGCTATCATCTCCAAATGTGTCTCCCTTCCTTCATCGTTAAGCAAATAAAATACAACTTACTTTATCGGGACCCCAACAAGCAACTGACTAAATTCTTACTTTAATTTTATCTTCTCACATGATCAGTTTTGGGGCGAAGTTTAACTCCTGCTGCTTTCATAAGTTATAATCGACTAGACGTCTGGTTTATTTCCTGTCTGGCTTTTATCTGGGTCACCTATTCTTGACTTGCTATCCCAACACTGGCACTGGTCATTCAAGTGATGGACCTCTTGTTACTACGCAAAGTCCACTCTTATATGCATGTGTGTGTGTGTGTGTGTGTGTGTGTGTGTGTGTGTGTGTGTGTGTGTGTGTGTGTGTGTGTGTGTGTGTGCTACTATCTATTTATCCGTAACAATATATATATACACACATAGATTATATATATATATATATATATATATATATTAGAGAGAGAGAGAGAGATGGTGGTGTATTGTAATGTTTTAAGCATGAGTTTATAGTTGTTAGAAATATTAACATTATGTTTCTAAAATAGTTTCTCCTTGAAGGGTAATGTACTTTTTTTTAACTTAGCTGGCATTAGTGAAATCAAAATTATATCTCATGTGGTTTCAATAAAAGAAAAGGAAGTTAGAACGTCTGTCTAAATGCAAGTCTCTCTTGTGTTTGTAGATGTGAGATTTTAGATCACATGATGTCTCCCCTTCGTACACGTTTTTGCACTGTAGGCAATTTATCTCATTAGTTCTGAGATTTGAAATGGTATTTGGTTTATTTTTCTTCCTGATTATATCCCTATTGTATTGTTACAATCCTATTGTTAGGGATGGCTAACTTGTTTGTGAGTTTAGTTGAAAGATTGTTGGAGGGCAGGATTATGAAATTTGTGTAATTTTTGTTGGAAGTATCCATTTTTTTGGCTTTGTGGATTTTGTAAGCTCGTTTTTTAGCCTTGAGGATGAAATGGTGTGGGTAGTGGAAAAGTTTAAATGTTTTCTCAATAATTTATCTTTATCATTTAGATATTCAGGGTTACATATTCTAAGGGTTGTAAAGTAAAGTCATAAGGTAACATCTGGAAGAGATAGAATAACAAATTTATACAACTAACACTTTTGGGTGGATTGGAATCCTTATGGTACAATACAGGCTAAATACCAGCATCAGTGTGTGGGCTGGAATTGTAGGTGCATGTGCGTTGTGGTACAGTGGATATCGGCTTGGAAGGAGAATCCGGCGAGCCGAGTTCGAATTCCAGCTGAATCCATTGTATTCACTTACGCGCAAATACCCTTGGGAAAGGTATTAATACATCTCTTCCTCCCAGTTATGGGTTAAATAGCAGGACAGATTGGGTTCTATAGCCTTGGTCGGCAACCAGTCTACCGCAGAAAGCAATGGCAACCTACTGCGGGATAATCTTCTGCCCAGTCAGTAATGTGTCTTTCGAGACATGATCGCCCAAGCGTGTATCACGTATGGCACTTAACTGACTGACTAAGGGACTTTATTTCAAAATACACTTCCAAACATGCTAGAGGATGTACTCCTGCTAATATGAAGATGCCTGTAATTTATGCATGATGGGGCTCCAGCATATTTTCATCACATTTTTCACAATGCACTGGCTCTACCATGAAAGAAGGATATGTAGGGGAGGATTGGTTCCATAGCCTGCATGTTACCACAGCCTCAACCTTTTGAATTTTTATTTGTGGGACCCCCTAAAAGAGTTGATTTATGCAGAGGACATTAATAATGCAGAAACACATGTCATGGTGGCCATGAAATCATTCAGCACCAAGTGGGAGTATTTGAAAGTGTCCACTAGTTAATGATCCAACAGGTGCATGTGTGTGTAGAAGCCTTCAGTTCATCTTGCAAGGAGTTTTGTTGGTCTCTCACTCAACTGCACCCCACACATAATAATCAAAGGGTTGCAACCTGAGGAGTTAAGTGGTCAACTGTAAAAAGTGATGTGATCACAGAAATTGTCTAACAGCCATGATTGGGCTCTACTGTTTGTGTCACATAGTGCAGAGTCCTGTTGCTAGACAATGGTACTAATGATAAACCCTCTACATATATTGGTTTTACTACAACCATGCTCTCCCATAGATTTACCTGTCACCTTTCTGATCAGAGTTCAATTGAACAATATTTCTTAGAAAAACATAATCATGTAGATAATATCAGACAGATTTTAGTCAACAATACATTAATCCTCACTCATACACACAGTAAAAAGAACCTTCAGATATTGGAAGCCATCTACATTAAATCCAAACAACCCACACTTAATAAAACCATGTTTAAATCTGATCATAACACATTACATTGCATTTAAATATATGGTTCTGTTATGATTTCAAGCTCTCACGTGGTGTGGCGTCATAGAACCGCATTAAAAATTTACAAATTGCATTTGCTATTTTTGGTAACTGTTATTGTTGCTTAGCAAAGTTTTATGTCAACACAAGATAAAATCGTCACTGATGGTGAAAGTTTTCATGTTAACATCCTTGTAACCTTTCTGAAGATGGCTCATGAAAAGCTTAGAACCAACTTAATAAAAATTATCCAAATGTTGGAGAATTTTAGTCTTTATTTTCACCTGAAATTAAAGCCAAAATACTATGTTTGGCATGGCTCATGATTAAACATAATAGACATTCATTGTCTCTTATATTTAACAGTATATGTTTAGAAAATTATCTGCTGCCTCGATACACTAAATATATATATATATATATATATATATATATAAATAATATTATTAGACATCCACATACAAGCCTGTTTCGCTGTATCACAACTCATCAGTATATATCAGGATATAGATATCCACTTGCTTCCAGCTGGGATCGAAACTCTACTGATTTGGGGTCAGTCAGAGTGCCTATTCCCTAAGCTATTGGTACATGGTGGAGAGAGGAGGAAATTTTAGCATGTTATATATATGTGGTGTATATACACACCAGCCACCAGGAGAACTCAATTCATTACTAGAGAGTAATGCGTAAATGCAGAAGTGGTAGCTGTTTTTAAAATTTTCTTCTCTGGAAGGTTCAATCGTAATGAGAGCATAATTTATTAATCATCTACGTACAAGTCTGTTTTGCTGTATTTAAGCTTATCAGTGTGGCTAGACATTCACTTGTTTCCAGCCTGGATCGAAACTCAACCAATCTGGTGTCAGTTGGAGTGCTCACTCCCTAAGTGTGTGTAAGATATATATATATATATATATATATATATATAAGAGAGAGAGAGAGAGAGAGAGAGAGAGAGAGAGAGAGAGAGAGGTGCCGCAAAGCTCTTGGCTAAATCTCCTTCCAAAATCTGACCAACCAATATTTTTTAATTTTTGTTTCCACTGTCAGCATCCTTTGCATAAAGAAAGAGAGAAAAAGATATTTGGAGAAATTTTCATATATGACCAAATATTTTGAAATATTCAGAACATCATCTCATATTTTTTTTTAATTCCAAGTAAACAGGCACTGATATAGAGATATTTACTAAGCTTTCGTTAATATATCAAAAGAGACTAAATGAATTAGAAATTGAGTAGAAAAATGATTATTGCTTTCATCTTCCAAATAAAGTAATGTCTGCTGGCCTGTCTTTAGAATCACTATTAGAAATCTTAGCTTTTACTTGAGCTTCGATGACAACCAGTGATATTGATGGAGAATACAAGTCTTTCCTCAGCTATTTTGCTAATCTAAACTTAGTCTAACTTAAGACCAAATTTGTTAAACATGCACTGAGGATTACACTAAGTTTGTGAGATGAAGCTGCTTACCTTTAAATTATGGTAGCTACTGATATAATCATAAACACAAATATTTGTTACTACTTTAAACACTATATTTTTAGTGGATACATATGTTTGTGTGGATGCCCTGTTTTTTTAAATAGTGTGAATTACATTTATCGACCATTAGAAAACATCATATTACAATAAAGAAATATTTTTGGTATTTTTAGTATGCATGGTAAAATGAATAAACCCAAAAATTTGAATTTTAGGTTTTGTAATAAAGGTAATTTAAAAAGATAAGAATTTAATATTTTTCCACTGAAATTTTGTATGTTGATAACAGGTTCTGATAAAATCACAAAACCTGTTTTCATGTTTTTTGCTTTGAATTTGTATTACATAAATAAATATATGTCTTATATACTGAAAATAAGCTTCACTTTCATCATTTTAATTAAAGGTTTGATTGATGAAAGTCATTCAAAATGAAAAAAATATTTTATATATTTCTTCAAAATTTGCACAACGTGAATCAATTTTGTCTTTCTCACACTTGCGTTTTCTTGATCATATTACACTTTTGGAATTTCATCACTTCTATTCCATTCCTTATATCCTTTTTTCCTTTACTCACTATCTTGTTCCTATCTCACTAACTTTCACCTTATTACTACATTCTTTGAAGTTTTCTTCAAGCTTCTATCTTATACTATGTCATATTCCTTGTAATCTTCAACCAGGAATCTTTTTCCTTCAGTTTTTCTTAACAATCTTCATTTAAAACTTAAACTATACCAGAAAATATTCTCCAGGTGTACATTCTCAAATTTGTTTTTTGTTTCCTTTTTTCAAATTAAGTTTTGCATTTCATATTTTGGCTTTTCATTGTAAATATTTAGCATCATCTATCAAACATATCACTTCAGCACAACAATTGACACCTTTATTTTCACACAGACACAGCAACAATAAATAAAAGCCTTTAGTGATTTTAAGAGATCAAAAAATATTCCATTATACAAATTAAAATTTGCACAAGCTATTACAGATTTTAAAGTGGTTATTACTCTTTCAGGGATTAAATTTATGAAATAAGCTATCTTTTCTTGTAGAATATACAACCAATCTGCATTCATAGTATAAGGCAGTTACAATTGTTAAAATTTGAAATGTTTTTTTAATATTTTAACTTTAACAAGTTGTAACAACTCTTTGGACTTCTGCTGTCTCTGCTAAATATTAACTAGTTTATGCAGCTATTTTCTTCTCTCATATTTGTGGATTTATTTTGAGAAACTCAAATTTTCAACTTCTTGCCATATTGCATGAAGCTATCTTCTTTTATTATAATTTGGGTCAATCTTAACAAGATACTATTTTCTTTTTCTTCATTAGTGAACCGCCTGCTCCCATGGTTTTCAGTAGAAATATTATTTTCAATTTGGCTGTTATTTAATGTTGGTTTATTTCACACTAGGATTGACTGCTAATGCACCCTCTTTTAAAATGTGATAATTTCTGCTTAAAGTTCTCTGAAGTGATGCATATTGATTATAAGTTGAGTTATTGCTAATGAGTATATCTGTTAAATACACAGGTGGTTACAGCAAGTGAAAGAGAATGAGAAAACTTTAGTGAAGTGAAGTGAGGAAAGGACAATATATAAACAGGGTTCAAGAAGACAGAACATGGTGATTGATGTTGCATTTAAATCTTTGAAGATTGTAGGTAGTAAAGAAACAAGAAATCAGGAGAAAGTGCAAAAAACAAAACTGTTAGAATCAAAGTGGTGGTTACATCTAGCTAGTTCAACAGTAAAACAGTGAGACCTAGCTGCCAATCTAGTAGCACATTTAACCACACTGACTGTCTTAGCCAAGTGCCACGGAGGTGGCTGGATTTACATAGGCCAGAAAAGCAACCAGTGCTGGAAGGCTGCACTATTGTGGGGAGCAAATTAAATAAGAAGCAGGTGACCAATATCCACCGCTAAGCACTAAGAAAAAAACCTCATCAGAACAGTTGCCATGAAAATATTTGTAGAAAAGACAGTAAAGCCATGTTATATCAGTGAGAAAGTAACTGGTCGAGATACCAGGTCAGGATCAATTGTGTTACAGATCCATCTTTGAAATTTGTCAAGAATCTTGAGATGTACAGTAGCAGCACACAGACCAGATATGACAACTGTATTCAATACAGTATTTAGAAATGTGTGAGATGGATTTTAATGAGAAAATTTTTTCTGGCATGACACAGTGAGCTAATTTTCCTAGTAGTATACATTAATTCAATATAATCACTCCACTTAATATGAGTTGAAAATATGAATACAAGAAGACAGAGAGTGTTGCTCTCCTTGAATTTAGCATCAGTCATGCTGATGACAGGCAGAAAAGGTTTTCTGTGTTGATTAAATGAAAGCAGTTTTGTTTTGGAGGTGTTAAAATGTACAAGCCTTAGTTAATTACTGATTGCAGTTCTATTTCAAGACCAATTGCCAGGTTTACTTTGTCAGATCTGTCATACTTGCTACTTAGACAGAAGTAAATAGTTATGTGTATAAAAATTGTAAGCACACTGAACAAAAAACTGAGTTAAGCTAATCAATTCCACAAAACATTTTCTCAAACACAGGTAAGCCACTCTCATTGCATACTCCTTGTCATCAGTCATAATAACCCGAGCCTGAGTTAGCAACTGCTCCACAGTCATAATGTCGATCCTAGATGACACCCAGAGAAGCTGTCTGACATGTTGTTGCAGACCAGATAATAATGCACACGCCATCCAACGTTCAGGTAGCAATCCTTCAACCAGCCAAACCAGGCAATACAACTCTACCGAAAATTTATCCATCGTTTCATCCTGTTGAAGTCGTTGTGCCACAAATAAGTCAAATGCATCTGTTGCATATATGGTCATAAGGGTCTATTTGATCTGTTTTGAGTCTGACTTTTGCTCCTTACTCATTTGCAGATACACGGCAAGAGCACTACCTCACTGTCTTAGCAGTAAGACATGCTCGACTTTATCACTGGCACAGAGTTTGCAGATTAACTCAATGTTCTTTTATCTATTCTACAATCAGCATGTCAGTCATGGAACTGCTGAACTCTGGAATCAGCCAGATATCAATGGCCTTGTCTGCCATCATGCAGCATTGAAAAAAAAATGCCAAAATAGCTTGTGTAAGAATTGTAAGCACACTGAATAAAAAACTGAGTTAGGCTAATCAATTCCACAGTTTCTCAAACACAGGTAAGCCACTCTCCTTGCTAAAACCGAAAACGCCTCTGAATGAGTGTACCATGCTTTTATGCACCTGACCAGCCATCGCTTAGCCAATGAGCACACAGAACCAGCCAATAAAAATGGCTCCAATCAACACCACCACTTCCACCCACATAATGTGCTGCCTGATTCACCTTGTCCGAAGCCTCCAATTTGCCATTTCCATACTCTATTGCAAAACATACGCACTGAGGTAAGTCTCCACTACATTATGTCATCAGCATAAATACCTAGTTGGGAACTGATGAAATTAGGAAGGTTGATGAAGATCAGAAACAGTGTAAGTTCAAGGATAGAGCACTTGGAAACCCCCAGCTATGCATTATTATGAAATGAATTAGAAGCATGTTCATTCAACACAAACTTCATTACAAGATTTGTTAGCTTAAGCCAAATATTCATACAGTGATACCATAGACCTTGAGCTCATAGAAAGCCTGTAAACCAAACCCTGTTCAATGCCGTTGATATATATATATATATAATGTGCGTTTTTGCATGAGTATAGAAATCAGTGATGCATGTTGATTACCAGTTACATGCCTCAAACAATCTTTCAATCATGCTACACCCTATGATATTGAGCACTCTTAGCTACTCCATAATTATAGTCAATTTTAAACAATACAATTATATATATTAGACTTATGAGTGTTGAAAATTTCTTGGTAAAGCCAAGAAGGGATCCATGCCAAAATTCTGATGTTGATAATTTGGTTAGATTTTGTAAAGTGAGCCTCGATGAAAACCTTTCAGCACCCCTACATACAAGGTATGATGTATAAATTGTTGTTTAAATTTCACAAAATTAAATTTTATTTAACTAATTATTAAAGAAATCTTACGTTCTTTTCTGTCTAAACTAGCATCACCAAACACTGCATATAAAACTTTAGAGAGTTTTTAGTTAGACCTTACCAGTGCGATAGCATGTTTTTCAAGATATTGGTTATGTATGCTTTTTTAGTTAGTGAAATTATAGTGGGTATCTCTTATTCCTTTTCTAGTTGTAGTAGGATTCTGTAGCAGGTTAATGGAATTTGGCCTTGTGGGAAGATAGCCCACTATAATTCATAAAATGATTATAAATTCAAGAAAGGCAATTTTGAGTATAAAATAACATTTATACATATATACATTTCAATTAATGTTTTACAAAATAAGTAATGCTTGAAATAAAGGTCCAACGGAAGTTAGAGAGTTCATGGCAAAATAATAAGCTGAAAGAGATAAAAGAATGTTTATTTAGGAGTTGCCGTTTCTAAGGTCAGTAAGTCAGCAAGTTGGCATGTGGAAAGTCTTTGAAAAAGTCAGTTAGTACTTTTTGAGAACAGGGAGAAAGTAAAAGGTCAGAATAGTACTTATGAGACAGGGAGGTGGAAAGAGGCAAGCATAGTAGCCGCTCGACTTAGGTCAAGGGGATTAGTTACACTCTTCTCCTCTGGTCTGTGCCTGTCTGACGAAGCATTTTTGTCTTCGCTTTTTATATCGGCATTTTGGATCAAAGCTCAGCTAGTTTCGAATTTCATCCTTGTATTTGATTCTGGGCTTCCCATTGGCTGGTAAATAAAATTTGCGAAGGCTCAAGGCTCGCGAAATGGTAATTTGATATTTGATTAATTTTTATTTTTCAACCGGAACATCTGCGCGAACTTGGATGCGCAATACGATTTTTATTCATTTGCCTTTTGGTTGTGAGAGAGTACACATCCGGTTCATTGCTTTTGTTCAGTTGGTATCACCACAAAATTATTTTTGTCAACAAAAATGAATTTAGAAAGCACTAACTCTTTCTTGAACTAAAACAGGCACATGTTTTTATTTTTAATATCTCTCATATTTTAGTAATTTTTATTGGTGATCATACTGCAATATTTAAACAGAAAATGGTCCGTCTCTTCCCTCCAGTTATGGGTTAAATAACAGGACAGATTGGGTTCTAATCTATAGCCTTGGTCAGCAACCTGTCTATCGCAGAAAGCAATGGCAACCTACTGCGGGATAATCTTCTGCCCAGTCAGTCATGCCTCTAGACATGATTGCCCGAGCTTGTATCATGTATGTATGGCACTTAACTGACTGACTGACAATAAATAAATTTACTTTACTGAACTCCACTGAGTGCAAGACATTTTATTTTTTTAAACATTTACTTTTTGTTAATTTTTATTGCTTCATCCACATTCTCTTCTCTTTTCTTTTAATGTTTTAAATGATTTCAAATTATCTCACTGTCAATGTCAAATATTTTTTTTATTATTCATCTTCTTTCTCAAATAAGTTTTAAAAACCTACTTCGATTTCTCCTCATTCATCCAGAACCCTCTTATTGTTCATTCATAAGTCTTCTTAACAAATGACGCGGATTTACTTTAACTTATAACCTTTCGATCATGACTATTCTTCTCCATTTGTCTGCGAGTGTCAACAAAGATTACTACTTCTCAGCTCGAGTTTCTTCAGGGAACATCATCCACGATGAGTGTTCGTCATTAGAGTTTGTTCGTTCTTTATCTGATACAAAGCTTTTTAAACTCTTTGTGACACTTGCTACTTGCCTTTTCTCTACGTAGTTATTATTTGCAAATGTTCGGTTTGTTTGATTGCCTTTCATTTCTTTCTGTCATAGTTCCTCTTTTTATCTCTTCCTCTCTCTATACATGCCGCTATATCTTCTTTCTCCATCGTTGTCTATTTTCCTCATATGCTCCCCCTCCTTCTATTCTCTCCACTTCTTCCTCACTCTTTGCAGCGTGTATGTGAATATATGCCCAGATAGCAGTCATTACGCGTTCAGTTTGTATGTGTACTGCTACAAACCAATGCAGATCAAACATAAAACACTGGACTATATACACGGAACACAGAACGAAAAATACACAACGGATAAGCAGAAATAACATCTACAACCAGTAAGCAGAAGATCTTTTTATTGGATACTTCAAAAACATAAATGACTTTTGTTTTAGCCACTGCTAACGGCTAAAAATTAAAAAGCATTATTATTCATCACTTCAGACTTTTTAATTGATGCTCGAAACCTGCTACTTTCTCTCTCCGTTGCACGCCTTCCTTTTACTGAATAATTTATTATAGCATATATAAATCTATATCGTGAATGGAATGTCTAGTTCAGAATTCTCATTCATTCACAGTTTGCCTACAAATAATAAGATTACAAAGTTAGGAAACAAAAAGCTTATTCTTTTAAAAGAAACATGATGTATTGTAGCCTAGGCCTACTACTTTCTGTTAGTTTTTTTTTTTGTGTGTGTGTGTGTGTGGTGATAACTTAAAGATGTATTGTAAACATTAGCTTGGAGTCATATTTTTTATTGATAAATTTAAAAATTATTATTTTTGTGTCATAAATCACATCAACAATACTTTTTAACACATGTGCAGCTCATTTTTAGAGACAAATAGAATTTATTAATTGCTTATTTTCGTTATTTTATTCGTAAAAATGTCTTCATTGTTAATGTTAAATGTTTTTTATTGTCTGACGCTATTGTTTCTTAACTTCTTTTTGTTTCCCTTTTTTAAACCAAGTGATTTTTTTTTCTTTTTAATTTTTATTATTTCTTTTTTTTTAATTAGCAGTTTGGAACATTTAAAAAAAATCAAAATCCACTGATAAAACAAAACAAAAAGATTTTTGAATTTTTAAAATCGAAAACGAAGCCTCTGACACAAAATAAAAAGCAATTTTGCTTTATTTTTTCAAGTGTTATTTTTTGTAATTGTTACTTTTTTTTTTTTTTTTTTTAGTGAAAAAAATATGAATGCTCAGGAATGCTTAAATCGATTTTTTTTCCCTTCAGATTTCGACTCTTAGTTATTTAATGAAAGTAAACTTTAAAAGCACTCGTAACTTTCATTTTTTTTTATTAGTTTCCCATATTTTTATTTTTATGAGAAACTTCATTATCGATTCATAATTCAATTGGTTATCTTTTTCTTTTTTTTTCATGCTGATACAAATACACTTACTTCTTAGTGCTAACTTACTTAATTTATCTGAAATGTTTCTTCTTAATATTCTGAGGAATTCAATGATGCAGATAAATTTTAAAATTAAATAGTTTCTCCCTGTTTCAACTTTTTTACTATTTTTTGTCATCTCAAAAAACATCATGCAACTATTTAATTTTTTTTTCTTTCTTTCCTTGAGCTTTTGGTTTTCTTAAGATTAAAAAATAACTCTTCTTTAAACTGAAAAATTAATCTAATTATCAAATCCAAAGAGTAGACGTTCATTCGTTCATTATTTAATCATAAAAAACTCAGGTCATTGGCACAAAAATTCTTCCTTTTTGTCATTAGCATTTTAAACATTTTTTAAAAATATTATTAACAACTTTTTACTTTTTCATTTAGTCATAGTTATTTAAACTGCAGATTTTTAATTTGAAAATGTTCACTCATTTCTATTTTTAAAAACAATTTATTTACCTTTCTTTTTGAGATTGTTTCTCGTTTCGGCGTTTATTTTATTTCTAAAAGCATTTTTTAAACATAAATCTTTCTATTTTTGTTTTGTGTACACTTTATCAGATAAAAACATTAAAAAAAAGTTTTCTGTCTATGAATTTTGATTGTAATCAATAGCTTTTCTTAGATTCTTTTCCGCTTAAATTTGTTTCTTTTTTTTTTATTTTACTAACAGGCTATCACTGGTGTATATGTTACTACTTATTTTAAATGTTATTTGAACCTCAAATACGTAAACGAAACTGCACTTCAACCTACAAGTAAGTCAGTAGCTCATCTCGCGTTTCTTGTAAACATCTTCTTGCTACAAACAATAGAATATAAACCATCTTTTACGCCAAAAAGACTTTCGGTTTTATTTTCAAAATTTCTCTCCTCTATGCATGTAATTGTACTGTATATCCAATTTTTGTCTCTTTCTCTAGTTTAACCATAATTTTTTGGGACCATTTCTCTAAAAAATCTAAATTTCCATTGAACCATTATTAGTGTCTCTCAAACATAATTTTGTAAATAGTTGTAAATCCCCACATGACTATATCCACTGAGTGAGAAGGATTCAACGAGGAAGCAACTACCTACAACTTAACGCTACATTTAATTTGCAGACAACCTATTATCGAGAACGATGATGAATCTCAATTTATTATTGCTATTCTGTGTATGCAGTTGCATTCATAGATCATTCTTTCACTATTCATTTTAGTAGTGACAATATATTTTGAAAAATATGCCTGATCTCATCCTTGTTGATACTGACATCTTAGTTTAGTAATTTATTTGCATGCTGACAAAAATCTAAGAATGAGATCTTTTTTAAGCATATTGTGTAATTTACTTTTTTTTCTCTATCTCGTAACTATCACTGATCACATGTGCTTGTTTATTTTGCTGTTACGTTTGACTATTTCCTTGTGAAAAAACAAAACAAAACACGAAGATATTTTTTCACCCACTATACACACGTGTCCTAAACCCCAAATGATCACTTCCATTCACTTCATAATGAATTCAATTCACAGACATGAATTAATCATGTGTTTTATCTTTTGAATAGTCATAAAAACATTTCTTTCATGTTATCGTGTGTGTGAAAAAGGAATAGAAGCTGTTTTCAAAATAGTAAACTTTCTTCAAAGATTTATATATTTATTGCTGTGGCTGCTAAATAACATTACGTTTTTCTTTGAGTAAAAATCTGAAAATGACATTCTAGCACTCGGGTAGAAATTGCCTTCGTGTAAAAAAAAAAAAAAACCCTGTAAAAATAATTGATAATTGACATGTTGAAAATAAATGATTAATGAATGTTTTTTTTATTCAACTCAAACACATTTTCGAAGTTGTAAAAATCAAGCTGATCAAAAATTGTAACTTTCTTAAAAACAGATTTCTAATTTGTAGAAAAATGAAATATTAATTAATTTTTTTGTTTGAATATAAATTATTTTTACTAAATTTTTAAAAAAATGTGAGTTTTTTTTAAAAAAATTTCCCATTAGGCTGTTAAAATTGAAGCAAAAAAAAAACACGAAAGTTTTTCTAAATTTAAAAATTATTTTTATTATTCAAAATATTTAAAAGCACTTAAAGCATAAATGTTAAACAAAAACCTTTTTTCTTTTTTAGGTTATTATTAAATTATTACAATACTGGAAATAGAAATTTTAAATCATTTAACTTTCAATTAAAAAAATAACTTCGATATATCATTTTTTAAAAACATTTTTTTCTTTTTAAACCTTATCGAAAAATAGTGGTAATACCGTAATATAGGAAAGAACTTATACATTGGCAAAAATTAAAATAATTAGTAAAAATTTTATGCTGGGTTCTGAAAGTATTCCTCGTCTAATTGATTACTGAACTTTCCGTAAGTGATGTTTTATTTAATTTATGTGTCAAGGATTTAAATCAGGTTCTAAAATTTAAAAATAAACGCTATCCTTCCTTAAAGTTTTTAATTCCATTAGGAAACATAGGGTATTCGCTTCATGACTCTTTTTTTTAGTCTTCCGTGAAAGATTTTTAAGAAAGACATTTTTCTGATTTAACATTTGTATTTTTGCCCTTATTGCATAAAATTATTTACATTCCGTCCATGAGTATATAGTCCTTATATATTGTTAGTAAATGATAATGCATTTCTCCGCAGGTACATGTGTACCATTTCAAAACCGCTTAAAAATTATTTAAAATCAACCCAAATTCAGCCTTTTGAAAATGCTTAGGGGAAATTATCGCGGAGATAGGATTAAAAACTTACAGGTTGTTTAAATATTTATTTTGGTAATTTATCTCGGCTCTTTTCTCTTTTCTTTTGGTGAGTTTTTAACTTTTTATTGACCTTATGCTGGTATACCAAGTGAAAGACGAATTACCGAGGTAAACCGATCAGAATCTTGAGTTTAACTTTTTAAAAATATTTTTAGTTTGTAAGTGGTTTGACGAATTATAAATAATTAATAAAATTAACGGTACTAGTTAGCGGAAATAGTCGCAAGAAAAAGTTACACAAGAAAGGTAAACATTTTTTAATGCTTTTTGGGGGGAGGGGTAAGAAAAAATTTGTTAGAAGAGCTTTTGCTTGTGGTAAAAAAAAAGTCAGAAAATATCTTCCATTGGGTAATTAAAAAAGTGATATTTTTTCTTTCTTAAAAACATTTGACAAATGTTTTTTTTAATATTTGAATATTTTCATGTTGATTGTTGTAATTTAACTGAAATAAATAAAAAAAATTATAAATTAAAATAATTACTACCTTTTTTAGGTAGTAAAAGAAATGTTTTTTTTTCTCCCTTCTAAACAAAAAAAAAAAAAATTGAAAATTTTAAGTTGTATTCGTCGATTCGATATCCAAAATAATCCCAAGCAAAATAAAGCATTTAAAAGTTCATTTGCTTTCTTTGTGATATATTGTTGTTTTAGACTTAAAATCACATTTATTGTCGCTTTAAGGCTTCTTGTCCTTAAGGCTTCCTGATGAAGGGGAAAAAAAAAATTAATTCCTGCATTGTAGTGTAATAAAAGTGATTTTTGCATTTTTGTTTCTTAATTTTTAGAAGATTATTGCAAATATTTACATATTTTTTTTTAATTATTGTTTCATTTTTATGTCTTTGACTCTTTTTTCTTCTTTCTTTTCAGTATTACTTAGCGTTATTCAATGCAATTTTTTTTTTATTTCACATATTTCTGGGAGATGAAATATTAGTTATCCTCTGTATTTTCGAAGGAAATAAAACCTGGTTTAGATTTATTTTTAAATCCGTTAACATAGTGTACGATCATGGCTCTCTTCAATTTTCTGTAGCAGGAAGCAATGTTTGTCCCTCTTATTATTTTTCCTATCGCATTCCTGTTCCACCAACCATAGGTAGAATGTCAGTCATTGTTTTTCTTTAGTTTCTTGTAGGAAAGTAAAAATGAAGTTTTTAAAAGTTTTTGATGAGAATCATTAATTACCGACTAACATTTTTTTTACCTGCATCCTCCAAGTTAATTTCAAAATTATTTTTTTACAAAACAATTTTTAAATCTCTATTCAATCATGTGAACACTTGTTTTCGTCAGACTGCAGTGAAAATTTTATCACTCAAACAATTTTTTTATTTTTTTTATTTTCAAACCAAACGATACCGTCGTCAGCAATCAATGCATTAACATATAACATAACATTTTAATTTTTAAATTCAATATCAACTACCCACCCACTACTGGTGGGGAGGGGTCCAACCGTTGGTAGCCGACATAAAATGATGCACTTGTCTGCTTTCCCCATGACATTTTTGTCACATTATTCCAGAGATTACGATGGTGAAAAATTCAAATAGTAACCTTTCCTTTCCTTTTTTTTTTCCATTCATTCACCATCTGTCAAGAAGAAGCTTAGTAGTTGTAATAGTGATTTATAGTGTCTTTATTTACTAAACCAAACAAATGTGGCTTGCAAACTATTTTAATTCAATTGCTACTGTAAAAACGAGTTCGATCCTAACTGGGTGTGCCGCATTTGTAACATTTGTGCTGTATACAGTTTTAGTATTGAGGTTATCTTACTGTTAAATTTAGAGACAATTCAATTGTATTTTATTTTTAATAAAAGTGTACCCCCCCCCACACACACACATTTCATTAACACTCACATGCATGTTTTAACTTCCTGCATTGATTAAGCTTACAAAAAATCATTTTTCAATTCTCTCTCTCTCTCTCTCAGCCATATCTCAAGCCCCAGTTGTGTAGCCTTGCTGCACTTTTGCAAACAAAACCTCTCCTATATAAGGGTTACTGAGTAAGCTTGTGTATTGTGCATCAAGATTTTTCGTAGAAATTATTTGAATGATTCAGAATTCTTTCAAGAAACATTTTAATGAGTGTAGCCCAGATAAAATTTTAATACTGCTGCTTCAATCTTAGCTAAGAATCCATTTTAAAGATCTTGACTGTTCATTCCTTGCATCTGCTTTTGGGATATTTGGCAAAATATAACTGCCAACTTCTGGTTTTCTTATAACTAAGATCCTCATTAAAGGTGAGGATATTTAAGTCAGTAAATGAGATGAAGATAAATGCAACAAGATTGTGATCCCAAAAGTGAACTTTATAGGCAGTTTTAAAAATTGAAAGGGATGCTGCAATAAGTGTTAGGTACCAAAGGAACTATTTTGAAGAGGTTGATTGTGCAATTACCCTAAGTAGGTTATTTTTCTTTTTGTATTCAGTTGGTCATTATAATGATCGTTAGTCTTAATTTAAGTTTTCTGGCTTAATTTTTTAAAAAATATAATTTGATCTGAATTTAATTGCAAAGATTGCTGGCTTAGGGTTCATAGTTGAATGGATAAAAAAAAGTGGAGTTAGCTTTTTAAATAGATTGTCTTTTTTAGCCTACAGGAGAAGCATTTATAATCTTCCAGTAGCTGAGGCTGAGCATAAAGCAGAGGTCAAATGTAAACTGGATAAAGAATGTTGTAATGAAAGTAAGAAACACTTATTCGGTTAAATATGCTTTAAGCTACTATTTTATTGCTATATTGCAGTGTTAACCATATTTGGCCACAGATAATTATTTATAGTCATATGGTGATGTTAAGAACCCAGTCTGCATTGTCTTATATGGGAGAGTTCCATTAAGAAATATTAAGACATCATTCTTCCCTTGTTCTTTTTGCAAGTCAAGACATTGAGGGGTTTTCTGATTTCAAACGATTTACAGTGTGTCCAGTGATCCAAGGTCTCTTTTGGTGCCATAGTGGATTCATCTAAGAGAGATGAGGGTTGTTCATTGATGATTGATTCTTTATTTTCATTGAAGGGTTTATCAAAGTTGATTGGGGACCTCTTGATATTTCTATTAGAAGAATCTGGACATGGTTCCAGGTTCCTCAGAAAATTTAGTCGACTCACATCCTGCTTTATATATGATGGTAGTGTAGGATGGATTAGTATGGCATTATTCAGCTTTATCCACAAGATCGTTTTTATTTTTGACAAACTGACACATAATCACTGGACTGGGGTTAATTAACCAAGTTGGTAGGGATGTTCCAAAAGAACATCGTTTGAAATTGAAAAATCATTTGTGTGGTATATAGTTAACAGTAGGGATCTGATAATGTAAAGCATTAGGAAACACTAGTTCTTATTGTCAATTGTCAAGGTTGTTAAATTTCAGGGCCAGTTTACCAGCTTTCCATATAATGCCATTGTATCTTAAGTTGACTATTTTCTAATAAGGTGATATGCTTGATATAATAAGCTTATTTGAGGGGCATCTTTAGATAAAAAGAATGTGCCACAGTTGGAATGGATATATCCATGGAAACAAGTTAGTACAAACAATGAAGCATTTATTAACTCTTAAAGTGTTTGTTTTGGAAAAAGCAAAAAGCAAAAGGGAATTGTGAATATTTGTCCACAACTAAGAGGATATAATTGTTACAAGAGGCTGAGGGAAGTGGATCTATAAAGTTGTTGCTTAAATAGTCCATGTGTAAAGTAGCTTTAATGAATGTTTCATTATAAGGGTAAAAAAAAAAAAACTGGGTTTGAGCTTAGTATATACCCTGCATAAGGAACACATCTTCATTTCAGAAGAAAAGGGTAAATTTGTTTGTGTTTATAAAGTGTAACATTTGAGTGACTTCTGGATGACAGTTCTTAATGCACGTCACTAAGTGTTGAGGATGACAGTGAAGCACAAAATGCCCTTGTTAATACATCAGGAGCAACATTTTCCTTTCCTTGCTAGTACCTGAAGGCAGACAATTCAATTCTCTCCTTCTTGATCTTGGTTCTTTTTCCATTTTGCAAGTAGAAAGTTTACAGAGTGTTACTTTGTTATTAGAGTAAAATGTTGACGTGCTAGAAAATGGCTCCACTTTCTAACAGACTCAATGTAGCAGAAATGGAATGTGGACTGAGCTGCTTACCATCATTGATAATGGTTGTAGTATTTAAACAGTGTGATTGGTAGAAAAATGTCTGCTCAAATCTGTTCTCAATGATTGCTAACACAGAAACCAGAACAGTGCTTCACTCAGGACTCTGTTTCCTGCACACCATAAACAATAGTACTTTTAGTCTCTCTTTCTCTCAAATATGTGTGGCCTTCTAGAATCTCAAAAACCAACTGGCCTGAAACCAAAAGTCTGCTTCTTTTATCTGTCCTTGGTCTTGGGCAAGAAATGGATCTCTCACTTGTGTCAGCACATGTGCAAACAATCCATCTTCTTTTGCTTCAGTGAGGTAAGTCTTCACCACATACCCCTCTGATCTCATCATCACAAATAGTGCACTCTGGGACAAGTCTCTTCTACTAGGTGCTCCTTCGAAGAGGAACAATACAAGCTTCATCCTCAGACAAACTGTCATCCGTGGTTTCACTGAGCACGTTGGCATCCACTGATAGGCTGCTGATGTCAGAGCCATCATTTGGTTGACCTGACACCAAATAAATAAACTGCTCACTCTCTTCTGTGTCACTTTCATCGCTCAAAAATGAATATGATCCTGAAAATAGCCACAGGTCTTTAATATGGCAAAGTTTCACATCAATTCGCACTGTTTGTGGGTTGACAATTTCAGTTACATGTCCAGTCCCAAACTTCGTTGTGCATTTGCTGCACCGTCTTAACCCAGACAACATCACCGTCATATCCCCCTCCAGTTATCTGTGGTTCAGGTTAGGGGTTGGCTTCAATGCCTTTTACTCAGACATGGTACTTATGCAACATATCAGCCAGTGCCGTGTAAGGCATGCTGTCATCCTTTGGCATGATGTTATACCAGTTAATGGCCTCAAACATGGAACAATCTTTCCTTGCTGCAATGGTCTTATGTGGCCATGTTCTACAATTCCATTTCTAGACGGTGGAGGTAGTCTTTTGTCAGTTAATATTTTGGTTGGTGAGCCCTGTTCAAAGAAAATCGTCTTCAACTGGTAAATGACACTAGTTGCATCTTGCCAACACAATGGCTGCTACATTGCAAACCTGAAGGGACCACAATTGATAAGCATTAAAAAAATGTTTGCCATTGTAATGGGTTATGTCAATTGCTAATCTGCTCCAGTTGTTCTCTACGCCCAGTTTTCCTTTCTTCCAGTGAACGGGTGCTGGATCTATTGACTGGCAGGCTTTGACAACTGATCTTAATGATTTCTTTAGGCACCAGTGGATCAATAGATCTAGCAAAATACAATGTACATTTCACAGCCAGATGTCCACTTTGTCGGTGGACATCAGCCACCTGACTCTCATTCAGTCGGCTTCCGATTACGTGGTAAATTTTTGGTACTGGCTCTCTTCCCTCCTTGTGTAGACCCAACAACCATCATGGCACTCTGGTGAGACAATGTGCACGGTTTTGACAGGATTTTACTAGTGTTACATCTTTGGTCAATCCATACTGCTCTGCCAATGACTGCAGTGTTCCCAAGCGCAGCCTCAATAGCATTTCACCAACTGCCTTTGTGTTCACATGTGCCTTCCCAGTCGGTGTCTGATATTCACCAATGTACGCATGCTGAATTGATGAATAAATGCAACACTGTGGCCTGCCATTGAAGGGCTAGATTGGTGCCTTTGAGTGCTGCATCTAGTTCAACCAGATGTCTGGCATTATTGGTCAGGCACAACCAAAAAAGCATCCTTGACAATGCTTCTAATCTCCTGTGGCTGCAGAACTTGCATCTACCCAGACCTTCATTTCATTGTCATCTGTACACCAGTCTCCCCTAATAGGGTCCATTTCGTGTACTCTGGTCATTGTTTTCGCCAGCATGCGATGTAGATTTGCATCTCTGACATCATCATCCTATCTCTTTGTCACCACACTTGCTCTGTGCTTGATGAATACAGTTGCTACCCTAAGTCAGCCACACATGAGAAAAATGACCCACAAGTTTCCTGCAAAGGGAAAATACATGTCAACAAGTCACCACGTTGGGAATTTCCAGCTCCTGGCCATCCTGCTTTCATCAGAGGGTGATGATTTCTCACCACACCTGCAGGCTGAGGTCTCTAGTTCCATCTTTTAACCATTTTGGGTTTTTATAGACTAGACTGTAACCTAAAAAGTGCTGTCACATGTGTGCTGTAGAAACCAGGCTCTCATTGATAAAAAAATGTCAACATAAGCCAATTTGACTCTCTTGATTGCATGATCTTGGGATGTTATAGTGTCAATAACAGATTTCATGATGAGTGGCGCCACATTTAGGCTGAAACCAACTCATTTAAGGCAGAACTGCTTATGCTTGAAAATGACTGTTTGGCAAGGAGTTGTGGCCATTTCAATGTGGATTTTTAGGTAAGCATTTCGCAGATCTAAGTGTGACGCATCAATTTCTTGCTGCCGCTCTCTAAGCTTTTGCATGCACATTTCAGCATCAGCAATGAATGCCTCCACAAATCCATTTAATTCTTGGTAGTCAACTAACACTCGGGACCTTTTGCTTGTGCTCTTGTACAACTACCATCAAGGGAATCAAACCCTTGGGTGGGTCAGGTTCCTCCTCGGGGTATGACAACATAACGCTGCCAGAAAAAGAATTCTCTCTCGTATGCATCCCAGGTATGGTTGGGCTTGGTTTACTCTTGTACGTTATTCATCAGCTCATTTAACGAGTGAGCACTCACCCATTTCCATGACCCAGTCCACACTTTTTGGCTCTGATTGAATGTCACACTGAAGTCAGGATCATCAACTGAAATGGTAGCCATCCATTCAAGTCTCCAAAGTGTAGTTCACCCAATCTGGTTAGGTGAATGCCTCCTATCTCTTTGATTGCGTTGATCCCAAGAAGAAGGTCAAAACCCAACAATCGTCCATCCACAACTAGGACCTCGACATTTATGGGCTGAATCTGCCCAACATCCAACTTTATTTTACCATACCCCTGACAGTTCAAAAGTCCTCCTGTCAACTGTCAGCACTCCCACTTTCTTCTGTCTGCAGTGGTGACACACAGCTTTGCTCACCAGTATCTGTGAGCACCCAGAATCTACTAGAGCTGTGCTCTCTTTTTCACCCACAAATACTTTTACAGCAAGCAATTTCTTGATTTTCACTAGCTCAAGGAGAAGACTGGTACTGATGTCTCTTCCCCATGGGTGTTTTCCCTGGCACTCTGATAACACATGCCCAAGTCTATTGCACCTAAAGCATCAGGTTTCACAGCAAGACTTCCGCACTCAACATCTGACTTCACTTGGTGTCCTTACATACAATCTTTTGTCACATGGTTGGACTCAAAGCACTTGTAGCAAACAAAGGTCTTGCTGTATGATCAACAGGAAGTGCTTTTGCATTCGAATGTGTTTGGCCATTTGTTTGGAATGTGGATGCAGCAACCAATTCCATGCAGCTTTCCTTGTCAGTCATGATAGCCTGTGCTCTGGTTAGAAGCTGCTTCATAGTCATGGTTTCCATCCTGGATGAGGTGTGAAGTTGCCTAACATATTGTGGCAACCCTAAAACAAATGCACACATCATCCACTGTTCGGGCAACGATCCTTCATCCAGCCTAGCTAAGGGATGCAGTGTCAGAAATTGATCGTATGCATCAAATGCTACATATCCATTTTTACTGAGCTGCCTGTATACAGCAAGGGCTCCTCCTCAGAGCCATAATCTTGTCCATACCACATTGTTCACAGCCCAACTCTGTTTTCTATCCACTCGATCATTAGCATATCAGTTGCAGTACGGCTGAATTCTGGAATCATCCGGGCATCAAAGTCCATTATGCGATGTGTGATATGCACCAAAATATTTTGTATTTAAACGAAGTGTGGTTGGTAGAAAAATGAATGCCTGCTCAAATCTGTACTTGCTGATTGTTAACGCCAAAACTGGAACCATGCTTTGCTCGGGACCCTACACACCATAAACAATAGTACTTTCTCTTTCTCTCAAATACTGGTGTGGCCCTTATGAGTCTCAAAAACCAACTGGCCTGAAACTAAAAGCCAGCTCCTTTTTATTCATCCTCAATCTTGGGTAAGAAACTGAGATCTCTTGCTTGTGTCAGCCTCCCTTTCACCAATAATGCATGTGCCATGTCATTTCAAAACTGCCTTGCCAAAGCTCGCCTCGCAGGTTTATGTCTGCAAGCGCTTATGCAAACAATTCGCCTTCTCTTGCTTTGACAAGTTAAGTCTCCACCACAATTGTACCTGTTTCTGTCGATCAAAGAGATGACATCTATTGTGCTGTTTCTGTAAAAATAAAGTGGCTACCCAGCAAGAACAGCCAATGTGAACCTCATAATGTCTGGGTATAAAGGAATAAGATCTTTACCAGCTTCCAAAGGACAAATATGTGTTGGTAATAGACTAGGAGAAAAGTCAAAGTGACTTTGTTAAATGGTGAGATATGTATACTGTCAATTCAAAGTGGTCAAAATTCATATTGTAATGGTGAGATTAGCTGTTTGCAAACAAAATATTTGGCATTCATTGATTGAACAGCATTACTGTCAGTTGAAATTTATAAATATTTCTCTTAAAATTCTTTTTCAGAAATATAGGTTTCTCTAGTTCACTGTTATTGCTCTTTCTAATATTGATTTAAACAAAATGTTAAGAATCATCTTTTTTATATCATTTTTCCTAGTTACATGTGCTACTCATTTTAATTGTTGTTACTGTTGGAAGTTTTTTTAATCATTTCATCTCAAGCACGGTGATAAAAGCCACTAAAATGCAAGGGCTTAATGATAGTGAAAGAAACAGAACAAAAGAACAGGTTTTAAGGAGATAGAAGATGACAACTGACATTACATTTAAATTTTTGAAGGAAGAGAGTTCCACAAGCAAGAAGTGTGACAGAAGAAACTATTATGGTGACAACTAGCAATTTCAACTGTAAAATTATGATGCCTAACTGCCAGTCTAGTACTGCAATTAAATTTTTGAAGTCAAGGTACCTAAGAAGAAAGCTTATCAGGACAGTTATTACCATGAAAATATTTATAGAAAAGGCACCAGGAAGCTATGTTATGACAGTGGAGAATGACTGATACCAAAAAGTTTTTTTTTCCTCTTTACAAAGATAATTAACAGAGTAGTTTCAAATGGTAAAAAGTGGCTTAAGTCACTAAAAGTGACTTACCCAAGTCTTCAAGTGATGTTTTTTTTTTGTTTTTTGTTTTTTTGTATTTGGTAAAGTTCTTTACTTGTGATTCTATAGTGTCAGTTTATAAGATCTGATGAAGGATTGTCATCTTCAATACCTAGAGGATGTTTGTCTATAGTTGAACATTTAGATATTTCTGGAGTTGAATACCATTCATATGAGTGTTTAGATCTAATAAGACTAAGTACAAGACTAGAGTTCTTATATTAATATTTTGGTTTTATAGCATCTGCTAGTGCAGTTTTGTTCAAGTTCCTTATCTCCTATATTAAATTTATTATAACTGATCTGTACACATTGGTATGTGGACAATAGAACCTTGGCTGAGTGTCCAGATGGTAAGAGATAAGTTCCTTGAGTTCAACACCATAAAGGTCCTGGATGGCATCTACATTACAGAAATCAGAACCATGAATAAGGAGTACCTGTGCATGCAGAATTCAATCAGTGACAAAGCAAGTTGACTGCATCATAGAAATGATGTAGTCAGCTTGGTTCCAGTCAAACTGTGAAACAGTATGTTAGAATATCCAGTGACTTACTATATCAGCAATGAATTAGAACTGGATCACCAAACATAGATTAAGAATGGCTGCTTGAACAAAAACTTTGAAACCCCCCCCACCCCCCCACACACAAATACACCAAACCAAAAGTTTCATTTGTGGTACAACAGAATGAGATAAAAGTGTGACAAGTGATGGATGGCAACAAGCTTTAATGTATCCTTACTGAATCTCCAAACAGCCTACATTCAAGTTCAAGTCTATTAATCTAGCCATAGAAAGAAGTGATGTTCCATGGAAAAAGATACTGCCTAACAAGACTGAACTTTATACTGATCATGGCTATGATTATTATCATAGGAATAGCCAGTCAAGAAAGCAATGTTAGCATACATTTTAATTAGTAAAGATGTCATGTTGACTGGCATGTAACAACTCAGAATAACTGGAGAATGGTGCCATGTTTTAGGCTTGGGCATCTTGGAAGAGTGTGGTGATTAAGCCTAATTCTGGAACATTTCTGTCTGTGTAGGATAAGTTTTATGGCATCTCCCACTATACAATGTGGTAACTGGTATGATGAAGCAAGCCACCTCTAAACAATGCGGTTGGTGTGTGACCTGGTCAGAAACGAACATTGGTTGACACAAGTTCCCTGATAATAGCAGTTCTGTTGGAGAGGAATTGGAATAGGCTCAAAGAAAGGTTGCAACTAATGAATGATACCCAACACATAACTCTGAGTTGGACCTCATGATGAGATCTATCAACCTAGCCTTCTAGTGCCAGGCCAAAATATTACATTTTTAAATAGAATCCTTTTATGTGTACAGTTGTATTTTAGATACTTTGACTAGCAAAACAAGCATACAGCACTAAGGTTGCCAGTGAAATGTTGATAAAGAGGAGTTAGGATTCACTCAGGAAATTAGTCTAAGGATATAGGCTAACTGTACATGTGGCACTGGTCATATCAGACTAAAATTTAGCAAACATTAACCATGGTTCTGCAGAAAGTTCACAGTGGATGGAGATTGACAATAGATAAACTGCAATGGAAATGGCCATTACTTTACTTACCAACTGTAGTCTGTCACGTTTCTTTTTGTGTGATGACTGATGATTCACCAAAACTTGTCAAGTATGGAGTCTACAAGCAGGGTCTGCAGCTTGACTTCCTCACAGACAATGACATCTGCAATAGGGATTGAAGATCCTTGTAGAAAAATGGAGCTTGCATCTGCCTTTCTGATGAATGCATATCCAAACAGAAATTAGAATAACAAGGATGTCACAGAAGCATCTGTTAAAAAAAAAATGCCACTAGAATGCAGTACCCTATCCAACTAGTGATAACCATTACAATATGACTCCAAAAGATAACACCTTGTACCAAATCATACCTGCAAATGAGGTCCACTCTTACAAGATTTAGCTGAAAGAAATTGATATAAGACCAACACCAGAACTCAAGACAAAATACAGCCTACAAGATGGAGGACCTTATGTGAGTAAAAGATTTACAAAACCAGTTCCAGATGCGATAAATAAGAGATTGTCAGCTAACGTTTATTGGTTAATGGGATGCCACACCATACACAAGATCTTTGTCTTTTCATAAGCTTAAATGTGCCACCAAGTGAGAACAATAGTATGTAATCTGAGAGTAAAGGAGATTGTAATAACAGATAAGTGTCCAGAAATAGATAAATCTCAAGTAAAAAATGAATTAGAAACAAAAAGAAGAACTTTCTCTACCTATACTGAAGAATCTGATGAAAGAGATCCCTTTAGCAGCATCTACCATGATTAAGAGGTCAGTGGGGAGTGTAATGAAGAATCAAGTAGTGACTTACTTTTTTCATCTAAAAGTGAAATGGTGAAATGCTGAAAGGTTCCAACTAATGAAAAAACATAAGGTTTACTTTTTTTCATCTAAAAGCAAAATGGTCACGTGCTGCTTATGTTTTGGTCCAGGTGCCATACTGATAGTTGGAATTGCTGATTTGTATGCATTAGTAAAGCCTTTATGTATGCAAACCACTTCACCTAATAAAAATACTAACACTGAACAAGCAAGCATCAAGAACTCAGCTTTGTACCATGTTGGTCAGCAAAATTAAAAAGTGAGGATTGGAAGCAACTAAATACCATTACAAGCCACAAGTTATATCTCAAGAATTAATAATAAAATTTTTACTTTAAATAGAATTAATACTAAATTGTGGCTGCCAATGATGAATCCTGGCAAGGATTTTATAGTAACTTTAAAAATGTTGGAAAATATTCTCCATAACCTAATTTTAGGAATATTGGCTTTAAATTTACTATAGTCCTCGCTCTTATTTTTTGTAATGTTGTTTATAGTTGACCTTACTTTAAAAAATGGGCATGTTACATAATATCTTATATACATTAAAAAAATTTTTTTTAAATTATTTTAAAAACCTTGGCACAAACTGATTTACACTATTTACATTATTCAGACTATTGTCCTCATCTTTGTTGCAATTTGTATGACATTTCGGCTGTTGTAGGCTCTGGCCTCCTTCAGGTACTAGTAATTTCGAACTAGACTCTTTATTACAATCACTGGGATATATCATTCTCATTCCTTGTGTGAAGCCTTTTTTGGTAGTCACGAGATCTCCCTCTAACATGACTCCAACTCTAAGTTACTTGTTCACCACTTCTGTAGCCTGATATTGAATTCACAGCTCTTTGGATCAAGTCACTGAAACTAACCAATGTCTATATTCACTGGGCTATGTGCATATTAATGACAGGATCAACTGAATTTCTAGGACTTATAAACCTAATGTTCAGTAAACAGGTTTTACCAGAGTTTATATTGCAATTTTGGATGTTAATACTTTTTTGTATTATTTTTTACTGGAGCTCATATTGCAATTTTTTGATGCTAATGATTTTCTCTGGCACTCCATATTACTGCTTCCTATATTGTATTCATCTCTATTCCTGGTTGGCTTAGAAGATTTTTATAGCCTAGCATATGTGCTGATTCCTTAAGTTTATGTAGTTTTCAGTGGCATTCTCTACTATTATTTCAACTTCATTCCATAGGGTGCAGTGATCCCCTTTCTCCTTCTATATGTGATCAGCTACACCTGATTTTTCTATCTCTCCTTGTGTTACGGCCATGCGATGTTCTTGTAACTGTACCTTAAGGGAACCGCCTCTTTCTCATTTATATTTCTTTCCACAGCTATATGGAATAGCTTACACACAGTTCTTAGTTATATCTTCTTCTGCTGGATGTCTTACTCGGGAGAGATACCTGCAAAGTGTAGAACCACTTCTGAGGATTGTCCTGATGTTATATGTACCACAGATCCTTTGTATTTTCTCCAATAACCCCTTCATATAGGGTAGACAAACCGAGGCTGTTTTCTGAGAGTTGTTATGTACCCTGGATAATTGTAATGTTGTAAGGTACTGCTTATACTAACCACTCGTTGTTCATATGTCTCTGGGCCACCACTTATGACTTTTGTTTGATGTTGCAGGCAGTAGATGATCCCTTTCTTCACATTGTATGGGTGGTAAGAATTGAAGTTGGATCTCATAATGAGGTCTATTAGTGATCGTAATAAAGGGTTTGGTTCAAAATTCCTAGCACCTGAAGAAGGCCGGAGCGTACAACGATCAAAATTTTGTACAAATAGCAAAATAGCAACAAAGAGAAGGACAATAGTTTGGTAAAAAATACTTGAGAAAACCATTAACATCGAAAATTGCAATATGAACTCTGGTAAAATGTAGTTACCGAACATTAGGTTTATAAGTCCCAGAAATTCAGTTGATCTTGTCTTAAAGACACATGGCCTAGTGAATATAGACATTGGTTAGTTTCAGTGACATGACCCAAAGGGTTGTGAGTTCAATACCAGGCTACAAGTAACTTAGAGAGTTGGGAGATAACTTATGCTAACCTGAATAAGGCTGGAGTGTACAACAGCTGAAACGTCGTACAAATGACAACAAAGATAAGGACAATAGTCTGAATGATGTAAATAGTGTAAAAATAGCTGATTTTAGCAATTTTTAGTACAATGTAATACTCTTTATTAAAAATTACTTTTCTGAAAAACAAATTACTTTATATGAGGAATAGAAGTTGGCAGAAGTTTTTTTTTTTTTTTTTTCTATATCTGTAAAAATTTCTTGGCAAATGTAACATGAACGCCTTTTTGATATAATTTTTAACTACCCAATAACCTTTGAAATTCAGGAAAATATTCTCAGTAATCTAATGTTTTATTAAATTTTAGTTACTCTGGCTTTAGTTACCACTCTTATTTTCTCATAATGTTGTGTATAGATCTTCATATTTACAAAAATAGGTGTTTTTAAAAAATGGAAACAATTCTTGTAAAAATTGAAAAAAAAGTTTTATCTTAAAACAATAGTGTCCATAATATACATTATTCATAAAAGCAATTAAAAGCTTTTCTAATTAGATAATGTCTTAGTATTATTGCATTTTTTATTTATGATTCTGAGCAAATATTTGTTAACTGGTGGTTTTGTTTTAAAAGATAAAATTGATGATTTAAATTTTCCAAGTAGTTCTGTGTATAACTAATATAAACATTAAGTGGTACAAAAATGAATTTTTTGAAATTTCATAAAACAGATGTAAAAAAAATATATTTTTATCAATATTTTCTAAAAAAAAGAATCTTTTCTAAAATAATTTAATTCATTTGTGATTAAGTTTTAAAAGTTTCATTAAAATCTGACAATTATTTGATTTTTGCAAGATTTTCCAAATCAATGTGTTTTTCATAAAAAAGATTAAAATTTCACATACTAATTTATGGTTCCTCTACTGATGCAAGAAAAACAATTTTGAACTAAAATTTCGAATGTTCTAAAAAGGATAAAAAAATATAATTTAATAATTGAAAAACCATTTGGTCTTTCCTCTTAATAACTGATTTTGTTGATAAAATTTTGTTTTTAAGCTTAGAACATTTTTTCTTCATGTATGCTCATTTTTTAATGAATCTTTGGAGGTACCTAATTTATAGTCAATGGTGAAATAGAAATATGAGTAAGATGAAAAAACTTCTTTTTTTTTTCTTTTTTTTTTCCGGAAAATTATTTGTCTATTTTGTGAGGAGTTTGAAAAACACTGAACAAATGATCTTTGTATTGCCTAATAGATGAGAGTTGTTTAAGTAGTAGTCATGTAATTCTACCAAGAGTTTTTATTCTGTTTGATAATGAAATATTTGAATTACTTTGTCAATTTAATTTTCTCTCCTTGAAATATATCATTTACTTTCCATTATTTATTATTTTTCAATATCTGCAGTTTGTAGTTTAGTAATTTTTCATTTATTTTGGATTTAAAGTCAGGTATGTTGGATTTAAGGTGATTTTGTTTTTTTCCCTTTTAATACTTTTTCCAACTTTTGCAATAAAAACTATCTATGCATTTATCAAAATCTTATGGCATACTGTCCTCAGTAATTTTATTTTAAATAATATATTTATTACACAAGAATGAATCCGTGTATGTGTCACTATATGCTTCAATTGATTTCAGTCAAATTTTGTGTATTAACTAAAAATTTTGAAATAAATTTTTTAAGCAAATTGCATTAAATTCTTTTATAATATACATTTATAGATGTTGTCATTGACTTTCTTATAGAATATTATCTTGGTGATTAAAAAATGATTTATTTGATGTATATGATTTGTTTGGCGATTAATACTGCTGCTTGAAAAGTAAATAAAATTCAGTAACCAAAATATATGAAGACTCATTTCAAATTTTAGTGTTAAAATTTAATTAACTCCTATTTTCTGCTGCCCATTCATTGAGAAATATGAATAAAATTTAATTATTGGTTATCAATTGAGTTTATAGAATCACCTATCTGATAGAATTCTTGTAGTCAAGCTGAAAGGGAAGCCTTTTAACATATCCATCATAATTTATATACACCAACAGCACAAAGTAAGAAAGAAGAAATTGAAAAATTTTATGCTGCAAAATGTTGTGGCACAATGCAGATTGTATAAAATTACAATTGTCATGGGAAACCTGAATGTCAAAATAGGGAAGGAGCAAAATGGTGAGATAGTTAACAAATTTGGACTAGGAACTCAATGAATGTAGAGTAAAATGGGTCCAACGGTGCATTGTGAATGATCAGATAGTAGTCAACACCTAGTTTTAAGAACACCCATGTATATGGACATGGAGAAACCCAGGAGGAGAAATGAGTAACAAAATTGACTACATAATGATAAAAAAGAAATTCAAGAATGCAGTTTTAGACTGTAAAATATTCCCAAGTGCTGACTGTGGGAGTGACCAACTTTTAGTGATATTTAAACTTAAGAGAGCAGCACTGAAATTGCAATGAAACAAACTCTTGAATGACCTGAATGTGAAAAAGAAATATATTGGTAGTGTTAAAATACAATCAACTAAATGGGAATGAAAATTCAATGTGTAACACATTAAGAGAAGCTTTAGTAGCATCAGCAAATAACATCACCCCAAAGAAAACTAGATAAAGAAGAAAATGAATGGATGATAGATGAAATTCTCAACATGATGAAAAGGAGACAAAATACAATATCAAAGTATGTCAGAGAATATAGAACAGTGCACAAATGAATTTGGGATAAATACAGGCCAACCAATTTAGAATGACCCAATGAAAAGTGTGCTTTTTTTTCTTTTTTAATCATATCACCCTGAGCAAGGCGGTAACGCCACTGATGTGCAGGGGGCAACATAAGAGTGAAGAGATTGGAAAAGAGAAAACCAGAAACCACATCCTAAACAGCGAACAAGGGGTGAGCCTCTTCACCTGTTCAATAGATGTGGGTGGAGTGTGAACCGGGCAATAGTTTAGTCTATCTACTCCAATTGAAAAAAAAAAAATGTGAGAAGATTAGAAAAGAAAAGCGGAAACCACATCCTAAACAGGAAACAAGGGATTAAATAGAAAGTCAGATAAATCAGATATGCATAAAGGAACAAGAGAAATATCAGAACAAAACACATGCCCATAATGTCCAAGGAGAGGATATTAGAAAAAGAAAAATACTTCAGAGATTGAATGAATATCTTGGAGAACTTTAAAAACCAAAGAGGACAACCCAAAATTCACATAGATATTAAAATCTGAAGTGAAATCAGCACTGGCCAAATTGAACAGAAACTAGTTTTTGTAAATAGTTATTAAAAAAGGGATTAGGAGAGATAACAAAATGTCAAATTTTACTAATTTTTAGAACAAAGTACTGTACAGATGTACTTTATATCATTTCTGAATTATTATTTACCCTGCCAGTTTGCTAATATTTATAAATTGAAAGTGGAAAATATAAATGAAATGAAAATCAAAAAAGAAAAAGAAACTACTTTAAAATTTTGTTAAAGAAATTTCAAAACTGCTTCTGTAAGCCATGGTGATATTGCAAATATCATAAAATAGTTTTATCAAATTTATAAAATAAGAAATTTTCAATTTTGGATTTCTTGATATTTTTTAATTGATATTGAAAGCTGAATAATTTTAGTAATATAAAATATGACTTTGCAGTTTTTAAAAATAATTTTAATATTTTCATTGCAGGACATAGTCATATTGTAATTGATATACAGAAAAATCAGAGTTTTTGTAAATATTGTTTTTGGCTTTGTTTTTGTTTTTTTTTCATCTGAAAGTGAATTAGGATGAAAGAGAAACAGCAAAATAAGTTAAGTTGAAAGAATAGAGAAAGAAAACTGTTGCATATGTTACCCATGATAATCTTTTTATTATTGATGCTGAACATTTACTTTTAAAACCTGTCACATATTAACACTGTATCAAACTCTTGCTTGACTCACTTTACACTCACTCTACAATACTTCACTTTAAACATATAAAAAAACAATACATATTTTCTCATATTTTCTGTAAATCTATAGTGCCAAATAAACTCTTTCAAGGTTATATATTTGGTTTTCTCTATAAGGACAATATCAAATGACTACTCATCAAAGTTGATGAATCTGTTGCTTTTGGCTGCCTTAGGCGCTGTCCACCTAATGGTGGCTACAAAGGAGGATAAATATGGAGGTAGTACCTGCTTCTCCATTAAATGCACAGCACTGAACATCAGTCAACTATAACACATATTTTGTCTTGACTGAATAAAATTGACATTTTCATAATTGATTATAAATATCCAGGTAAATATTTTTTTTTAAATCAGTAATAAATTCTATCAATTAGGTCTTATTACTAATAACACGCTTGGCTGTTGTTTTTTTAATACTTTATGTTTATTACTTATGTTATTTAGACTTAATACAAAAAATACTTCTGATAGCAATTTCTGTTGCATTTACATTCTTGTTAATGCAACAGAAATTCTTATTAAAAAAAATGACACCTCAGGCTCATTTTTGATAAAGGACATATTTATTTTCTATTTTTAAAAATCTGTTTTCATTTTAATTATAGTAAGATTTTTAAATTAAGAAATTATTTTATTGCTAGTAAAAGTATTTAACATATAAGGGCAAAATTGATTTTTATTTGTAATTATTTCCAACTAATACTTGATTTTATTTGATCTTAAAATTATAGAATTTTGCTCAACTCTTGAAAATTAAAATCTCTTCATTTATAAAAACATTTCAGTTATGCTTTTTCATTCCTTAAATGAAAAGAAATCATTGAAGAAATAATATTTAGTAGGATTTTGTTTTCTAAATTCAAGATAAAGCTCTTAATTTCATTCAATGAATGAAACTGAGTAAGTTCTTCAATTAATTAATAGGCAGTGTGGATAGACTAACAGTCAATGGTATTGAATCTCTGAACAGATTTCAAATTCTAGCAGAGAGTGTTTGTGTTCACTTTATATTCATATCCTTTTAAGAAAAACATGAATCCACCTTTTCTCCCTCTATTGGTAAAATAGCAAGGCAGACTGGACTATCTATCCTTGATTGGCAACCAGTTTAAAAGGACAACTCTAAATTTATGATTGTGGAAAAGCAACGGCAAAATACTCTACCATTCTTAAGATCATGGTAATATACACTTTAAAGAAAAGTTGTGGAGAGCCTTCATGACATATCTTTTTACACTGTTGTTCAGACTATTGACCCCATATTTATTTTTATAGTCACAATGTTTAAGATGTTGTACACTAGCCTTCTTCAGGTGATATTGTTGGAATTTTGAACCCTTTATTTAATCCATGAGGGTAGATTGTTCTGATTCCATATGCCATACCTTTGGATATATCATTTTTAATTAATTTCCCTTGATAACTCAACTTTCCAAGTTTTTGTTCTCTGCTGTGGCCAGGTACTGAACTTTTAGGGTCAATCAATACATTTATCCACTGAGCCATATGTCCTTAAATGTTGTGAATATGGATGAAAGATGAGGACAATAGTTCAAACAATGTAAATAGTGTAAGTAATTATAATACTTCATTTCAGAAATATAGGCAGACATATCTTTTTATTTTATTGTAGTTACTGATCTAATACTTTCCTGTCCTTTCATAAAAAGAGTGAAAACAGTTTGACTGAAACTGAGAATAAAATTTTTTGTTTAAATTATTTTCAATAATAAAAAATTATTTTGCAAGGAAAAATGAAATTATTTTAAATTTTATTCCATCTCAAATCTGATTACAAAAAAGCTAATAAATTTTACTATTCACATTTACCAAAATTTAGCTTGATCATCAAATGAAATATTTTTAACTCAATAAAACTGATAAGAAATACAATTTTTCCAAACTGTAAAATAAAGAATTATTTTTCAAAATTGTTTTAAAGATGTATATCCGCACATGCAAGCAAAAGAGCAAAATGACTAGATTTGTAATATAATAGTAATTACTGTAATTTATCAACATCTAATAATGGCTAATAGGCTCTAACTTTATTATGTTTCTAATGTTTCAAAATTTTAATATAGTGTGTAATAGAATCAACTTTAATTTTTTCACTTTCTCTTGATTTTCTTGTGGAATTTTTTTAGTGAAATTTATTTTCATGTAATTCTCAACTTTCTGCTTAGTTGTCAGTTTTTTTCCCCCTCTTCAATGAACATGAAAACTAACAATATATATTGGAAACTGATACTTTCAGAGAATTTAAGAAAATAGTATTTTATGTTTGTGTGTGAGAAATATATATTTCTCAAAATGTCAACATATAATACACAAATTTTTAAAAAAATATTGAAAATTCGTCATTCTTATATTACTCATGAATAGTAGTCTGAAATTATTTCAGAATATTTTGATGGTAGCATTTAAAATACTTTTTTTTAAACATATTGTTATACAAATTTAAAAATTACCTCATTTTTATCTTATCAACTAAAAGAAAAATTGCTTGGTCTCAAACTGGAAAGTATTATTGTAGTAAAAAGAAAATTTACATGGAATTTAAATCAGAAATTTACATTTCAGGCATATAAATTTTTTTTTAACTCTAGATGCTTCAATTTCATTTTTTTTTTTTTTTTTTTTTTTACTATTTCATTATATACAAACAAAATATATCCTTTCTCATTCTATTTTTCATTTTATATGATATAATTATGTGCTCTTTAGCAGCAGTACCAATCTTTCTGATTTTGTTGGTACTTCTTTATTATTGTAAAGGTTAAATTTCAGATGACCATGTTTTAATTCTCCTCATAACTTTATTTAACTCTGTCTAGTAATCTATCATCTAATGTGTTTCTCATCATGCAATTTTTGTATCAACTCTTTATTTTAAACAATCATTTTCAGATTGTATGAATGATTCCACCAATAAATTGGTGATTATTTTAATATGAACTCTTGTTCCTTAGCATTTGCACATCCCTCATCCTTATTATCCTGCCACGTAGTTTCCATGGCATTAACTGGGGATGATACTGGCAGCAATTTTTCACCATTACAAGTTGTCTTATTTCTATGGAAACCTGTAAGAGAAATACTGGCTCATGATGACGTCAAATAAACCTTGACACTCAATCCCTGTTAATGTGTAAATGACATCCTTTATTTTCATTTCTTTCCTTGTAAATCATTCTTTTATTTATTTGGTAATTATATGTATTTTTCATATGTATTATTTTCAGTTTTTATACTTTTCTTTTCCTTTCATGACTTTGTTACTATAAAGATTGTTTTGACTGCAATATACTAATTATGTTTTCTTTGAACACAGTAGATGACCACAGTGACTAGCATAAAGCTAAATAGGAGGATAATAATTTTGCTCTTGGTCACTGGTTTATTATATGCCTTGTATATTTATTGGATTGAACTGATTACCTTCACTATTACTACTACCACTGTTCTCACAAAAAAAATGGGCTTTTCCCATGCTAAATATAAACACCATGTTTACTAAATAATGCAATATTTACTTATTCTTTTTAGATCCGTTTCTATTTTTACTTTAAGAATTAAATATATATATATATAATTTTTTTATACACATGCGCTTACACATATACTCACAGATTTCACTTTCTTAAAGTGCTTACTACAATAATTGATGTTTAATTATTTCCTGCAATTTTACTATTAATAATTTTGTTTCTTTGAATAATAATCAATTCTTAGTTATGTTTCTGCTAAAATGGAAGTTTCAAAGACTGATATAAAATTCTATTATATTAAAAATCATAATGTATTTTGCTTTAAAACTAACTGAATAGACAAATGTAAAGAAATAAATTGAGTAGAATATTTTTCAATTACTAACCCTTGAATTGTAGATTACTGGAATTTCAGTCATTGCAGTTCTATGTCTCAACTGTAGATGATAAAAGTTTGTCATTAGAGTTTTGTGACTCAGCTGCAAATAACAGTAATTTCTGCCACAGTTAATCGATTAAACTTTCATTTGAATATATAAGCAGTATGTTTCATTTATAGTACCATGTCAAAGTCATTCAAAGTTCCTCAGCCTGGTTAGGTTAACTATTTGAATGACTTGATATCATTGGTCTGACTGATAACAAGGTTGAATTAAATAAAAGATAGATGGCAGAATCTGTATCTGGTTAAATCAGTTATCATTTATAAATCAATCATAAGAATGATGTTTTATACCAAACTGGCATTCATATAAAAGGTATTCTTTTAAATAAATAAGTTTCTTTAATTATGTCCACAACAAATTACTATTCACCTACTTCATATATAACTATTTTCTTAAACCAATATCTCATTTATTGAAATTATAATTAAAACATGAAAATAATTCTAAATTGAATTTACTGCTGTTATTCTCAAATTTTGGTACTAACATAAATTTGAAATTTCATGTTTTTTTTTCTCTCTAAGTCTACAATATCGACTGTTTTGCCCCTAAAAAGATTATGGTAAATAGTTTCACTAGTTTAATATGATAAAAATCTTAATCACACATAAAAATAAGACTAAAACTATTTTCTTTATAGTCTTTAGAAAAAATATTGCTCACAGTTTTTTGTCACTTAAATGATTTTCATATTTTCATTTTCATATTTTTTGTTTAAAAATAGTACTTTATTTGGAAAATATTCAAATCCTGCAAATCATTAAATTCACATTCTAATGTCATGATATAGAAGAGAATTAGTAATTTTTATGGATACATGATGCTTATTATCACTTTTTGTGGATTATTTGTTTTCTGGTTTTTTTTTGTTTTTTTTTTTTGCTCAAAGGTATGTTGCTTAACAGTAACAGTTAATCTTTGCACAAAACAAGAGGCAACAAAAAATTAAAAATCTCACATATTGGATTTGAAGTTATATAAAATTGTCATTAAAATACTATAATTTAGGATATAGTTTCAGAAAAGGTTTAATGTTCAGTGCCTCTACAATTTTGGATTATTGGATTACAAAAAGAACAAATATATTTTATTTCTAGAACAGTTACTATCAATCTTCTCAGCAAATCTTGAAGTTAGTGTTTTTATGCAGATTTCTATATTGTTTATCTCTGTGTAATCATTGATATTGTGGACACATTATCATCCACATAAAAGATGACATTTAGTTTTCTATTTTTTCTTTACCAAAGAAAAGGTATTGCTATATTTTTGTTTACTTAGTAAATAAGATTATTGTACTTACAAATACTTGTTATTGGTGTAACTGGGACAGTTTCCAAAACAGTTTATAATCACAACTGTAATTTTTCTTTTGCATTGTACATATTTACTACTTTTTATTTTAAATGTTTTCATTGATTAAATATGAAAAATGAAACTAGAGCTTCCTTTGTTTACAAAGAAAATTTAGAAATATTAGTATTTTTAATAAGACAAAGATCAGTTAATCTTGAAGCTTTTAGATAGTGTTGTAAACATTGTATATTGGTTCATTTTCACATTTTTAAAAATTTTTATTAAAATGTTTCAGCCCACTTTTTCTTCTAAACTTTCTTAGTGTTTATTATATTTTGGAATAGAGAGTTTGTGTTTTCTTTTTTATAAATGTTACTGCCAGTATTTCTCTTGACTTCTTGGAATTGTTTTCCCACAGAGGACATTATCTGTTTCATATTCTAAACTTGTACCCTTTCAGGCTTATTGTCATATGTTGAAACACCAGTTAAGATACAATTACCAAAGTTAATCAATGTCAAGCTTGCTCCATACCTTGATGAGTAACTGCTTGGGAATACCAGGTGCTAAAAGCTTGAATGTGTGGGTGGTGTAATTGATAATGGCTTGGAATTGGAAATTAGAGAGCCAAGTTTCAATTCTAATTGAGTCCTTATATCCACTTATGTGCAAATCCACCTCTCCTTCTCCACAGCTATAAGTTAATTAGTGGGACTTGTATCAATAAATCATTATTATCTCAAAAAAAAAAATTCTTACAATTTAAAAATATTGTCTGGATTTAAATAAACTGCAAAAGGTTGAAAAGCTTTAAAAAAAAAAGTAATTAGTAGCCACTCTGAATTTTTGTCAAGCGGACAGGTCTTACTAACATCTGTTTATTTTACTTTGGCTATTTTGTTTAAATTTTAGTTTGTTTTCTGGGTTATTCATCCCCTCCCCCTCTCATTTTCAGATCATTGTATTATTATATATATTTTATAAAATTATTATTTGTAAATAAATTTTTATCTCATGCGTGTTACCCTGTTTTTAAGCTCCCCCTGTGAATTTGTGGTATAATGGTGTTTGTATGATTGTAAGACAATGGATGAGTTCTTGTAGTAAATGGAGAAATTGTTAAGAATGAATGAGTCATGATTGCGATTAGCTAGGTATAGGATAGCTACTGAAGACCACTCTCTACCCGCACACACTTTTTGACCATGTGCTACATTTCATGTATTTTTACGTGAATGTCAAGTCATTGACTTGATTTTTTTTAGCTTGTTGAATGAACATGCGTTTTTGCTGGTTAGAAGTGAAGGTTGGATGTGTGACCCCATTTTGTCGTTTCTACATTGTCTGTTGGACTGTTATGATGGAACTATTGTTTGCACTGTGATTTGGCTACAAGTGTTGCAGTTGAGACAAAAGAAATTTATTGCAGACATTTGTTGCTACTATAAGTGGACAGTTTTTTTTGTTTTTTTTTATTACATTAACAAGTTATTTCGGCTCTTACTTTGTCTCTGCAAGATGGCGGAAAGACCATTCAACATAAAACTGATCCCCGAATTCAGTGGTGATATGAGTAGGCAGTCTGTGGTTGAATGGATCGGAAATGTGAAACTGGTTTGTGAATTATGCAAGATCACGAAGATCAAACAGATTCTTCCACTGCACTTGAAAGGCAGCACTCTTGCTGTGACATTGAGCAAATAAAGTGCACTCTACTGACTGCGTTTGGAATTGATCAGTTTGTGGCCTTTGACCAATTCCAGGTGCGACGTCTGCAGCCTGGCGAGACAGAAGACATACATTTGGCAGAATTAAAGAAGCTTGCTGTACCTATTGCACCGCTTCCTGAAAAATGGATGACCTGTGCCTTCGTGTCTGGATTGCCTAGTCATGTTAAGCAGATACTCCATGCATCAGCCAGAATGGAAGACATGACACTCAACCAATTATTGATCATGATCAACAAAAAAGAGGCTGATGAACCAGTGACCGCGGTCGTTCAACCAATGACCGCGGTCGTTCAACCAATCAAAGAGGATCTGACCCCATCCATCTGTCGCCATGTCAATGTCACCTGCTATTGGTGCTATGGGCCGAATCATTGTGCCAAAGACTGCTGCTATCAACGTGGAGAAATGCTCAGTGGGTCGGTGCAAAAGGCACACCTCGATCTACAATGTTTCCAATGTCATAAAGTAGGTCACATTGCCTCCAAGTGCCCAGGAAATAGAATGTGGGGACACAAACATCAGTGCCAGTCTCTTCCCCATACCAAGCATGAAAGAGGCGCTCCATGTGATTAAGGTGTGCATCAATGGAATAACGCGTACCGCTTTATTAGATTTGGGCTGCTCTCAGTCACTCACTCATGAAAGGTTCAATTTGCCGGCAGTGGAGCAGACAAAATATGGATATACTAACAGCCAATGGAAAAGCTCTCAGAAGTTGGGAAGTCAGAAACATCAAACTCAGTATCAACAGCAGCAACCCCATCACAGTGTGTTGGTCGTGGAGAGCACATTAGGTTTTGACCTACTCTTTGGGATGGAAATTATCAAGGAGCTGGGCAGTGTACGCATCACAGAAGTGGGCAAAGTCAAGTTTTCTAGTGCGCCCATTTGTGCTGCTTTGAGGTTCCACGGGCCTGATTTTAGTGCAAAGTTTGAACAAAGACATGGACAGCACTGTGAAAATGGTTGGAAAATGACCCACCAGAAACACTCCAGAACTAAGTGTCAAAGTACTTGGTGCCAGAACGCATCAAGAAAGAATACCAGCATGAACTGAAAGTGTGGCTGGACAATGGATGGCTGACTCCATATCCTGAGGTAGAGCTTGGTCCTCTAAGAGGCCTCATCCTGTTGATGGCTATGGTACAGAACAAGAAGTCAAATGTGCAGCCAGTCATGGACTACCGTGGGCTCAATCAATACATAGAGGCTTACATGGCTGATGGTGATGTGTGTGCACAAAAATTGAAAGAATGGAGAAGAAAGAGATCCAGTGTCTCTGTGATTGAACTTCGAAAGGCGTAGTTGCAGGTACACGTGCACAGATCACTGTGGCCATTTCAGATGGTGATCCTTAATGGAAGGAGATACTCCTTAATGCAAATGGGATTTAGGCTAATGTGGTGCTGGCCATCATGATATCACAACATTGTGGATGTTGTTGCTATCCAAGGATAAGACAATTCATCAAGTGACATCAACTTACATTTATGACCTCTCCATCAACGAAACCTTAGTACCTGCTGCGTATTTGAGAAAGCATCTTGCTGACTTTGGGCTCAAGTGTAAGAACCCAGAACAACTGGAGGATGGTGCTCATTTGTTTAGCCTGCAAGTCTGGAGGGAGCATAACGTGCTTTACTGGAAACATGGAAGTGAGCTCCCAGACATTTCCAGACACATAACATGATGCAGCTGGTGGGACATTTTCCTGTGGGCAGTTATATCTGACTTTTACAAACATAGGGTTACTGCTGTCACTTCTAGCGGGGATGACAAAATAAATGATGCTCCTCTTAGAGACGTGATAGCGGAAGTCATTACCAGTGTGCGTCAAGATGACCTCATATGTGGTAAATGGTGCATTGACAGATATGAGTTCCCTTGCAGCAGGAGTGTCTCTTGAAATAGATGGAACTGTTGTGAAAGGTGCGTGTTGGTTGTGTCCCGAGAAGGATACATGGCATATCAACCTGTCTGAATAGGATGCCATTATTAAAGGAGTAACCGCGACCCTTCAATGGGATGCAAATGTGTTGCATTTGTTCAGGGATTCTGCATGTGTGCATAAGTGAATAGTAGACACTCTTATGGGGAAGGCCAGGTTATGTACAAAGTCTGTGAGCGAAATGCTCATTCAACGACGGCTAGACACACTGGAAAGTTGGTAAGTGAGTACAACTTATCAGTGGATATACAGCTGGTTAGATCAAATCGGAACAAGGCAGATAATTTAACAAGGGTGCACCAGAGATGGCTTGACACTGTTAAGGAAGAGGTATAGCCAGTAAGATATATGCAACATCAGCAAGTGACCGTAATTCAGATCTACTAAAATCTGTGCATTGCCAAAGCAGGCATCCTGGTATAAAACTGACTATATTTCTTTCATGAGGTAGATTGATCCCTCCGTATCCAAAGCTGCCATCAAGGCAATAGTCAGAGAATGCAAGGAGTGTCAGTCCATCAACCCAGCACCTGTGCAAAGGCCAAATGGATAACTGAATGTAAGCAAAGTGTGGCACCGTGTTGGAATAAACATCACTCATCATAATGGAACTCACTATCTAACCCTAATTAACTGTGGTCCAACCCAATTCACTATTTGGCGACGTCTGCATCGACAAGATTCCGCAAGCTTGATTGACCACTTGCGAGCATTGTTCTTTGAACGTGGACCTCCAACGGACTTCCTCACTGACAACAACACTACATTTCGCAGTGGGCTATTAAAAGATTTCTTGGATTCGTGGAGAGTCCACCTCAGATTTTGCTGTGCATGTGTTCCATCAGGAAATAGCATAATCGAGCAATGTCATCGGAGCGTTAAGAGAATTGCAACTCGGAAGCAGTGTTCCATAATAGAAGTGGTGTATTGGCACAATGCTACCCCTAATAACAATGTATCACCCTCAACTGCCCCAGCTAACATGATTTACTGGTACAAAGTCTGACATGATGCGTTCAAATGAACACATAAAAGAACAAGCTCAGTATGACCTGGGTGATCATGTGTGAGTAAAATCCCCACATAGCCAGTGTACAACTTGATACTGGGTGGGGCATATCACTGGAATCAGTAACTCATGCACTGTGCTGGTTGATGGAACACCAAGACACGTGAAAGACTTGCATCCCTGTATAGGTTCAGATACTTCAACAAGTGATACTAGCAGTGAATGCTCAGAAAGGTGAAAGAATAATAACCATCGAAGGTAGGGCTAGCACCTCTTCAGATAGCAAACACTCTGTTTGTGAGGTTGTCAGATAAGAATCATAAGACAAGTCTGCTGATCATATCACACAATCCCCTCCAACAGTCGACCTGTTTCAGAGAAGCCACTGGGTATCACTTATGTGACAGTAGGGAGTGTAGTGAAAGAGATAATCATCAGCTACCTCGAAAAAGAGTTTGTGTTTTGTGTGTGATTTGCCGAATGAAAATTACCAAAAAGTAGTTAGCAAAAATCTACTTTAAGGACTAGAATCTATGCTAATGTTCTTCCCTCCCCTGAATGGTGTGACCAGTCAGAAAAATCTCTTGGTGACATTTCATTGTTTTTTGTTTATGGGGGAGACTTGGATTTTCTGAGCTTTGTGGACAAACATGCAAGCGTTTTTGCTGGTTAGAAGTGAAGGTTGGATGTGTGACCCTGTTTGGGTTTTCTATTTGACTGTTATGATGAACTGAACTATCATTTGCACTGTGATTTGACTACACATGTTGTAGTCTAGAGACAAGAAATCTATTGCAGACGTTTATTGCTACTATATAAGTGGACAGTTTTTTTTTACATCAACATTGAATAAAACCCTATTTTTTGGTATTTTTGTTTAATTTCCACCATTGAAAAAATTTTATATTCTTCTGCAGTAAAAAGAAAATTATCATTATTTAATTATTGAACTCTTTGAATGCTCTTTATTTACTCTTTCAGTGTTTAAATAATTGCTCATTAACCCCTTAAATCCCATGGTCCAATTTTGCGAATGGTGGACCTTAATAAATTATAGGCAGAAACCTATGCAGGAATCCCTCAATTAGTGTGGCTAATATGTAGATCAGTAACTATAAAAAATCAATTTTCTGTTATGGCTAATCTAAAGAATGTTTTACTGCACTTATCAAGTATTACGTATACTCTAATCAAATTTTGGTATATAAAAAATTTAACAGACTAATTGAAAACACATTTGAGGGTTGCCTGTACTTAATACTTGATTGTTTTAAGAACTCTATAATTAATATCAGATTCTGTAGTGGATATTAATGAGTTAATTATATCATTCCGAATAATCATTTAACAAATTTATTAATGAATTAATTTTGTTGTAATGTTTTCTAAGTTTGAGTACTTGTTTCAATAGAAAATCATTTTGGTAATCACTTCAAAGAAGTAAAAAATGTATTGCTCAATTATTCTCTTTATATGTAAACCAACCTATAACACATTGAGTCTGATTAGCAGCATAAAGCCGTTTCATACCTTTTAAACAATGATTCATTATTACAAATAATCCAGTTTCTCATCAGTAAATAATTTATTTTTATTTAATGATGTAAAAGTTAAGAGAAAATATTTACTAAAACAAAAAAAATTCTATGTGTCATGTCTCTTCAGGATGTTAGATCATGTCTCCCCACAATTTCCTATTCTTTCTACCTGTTAATAAGTTTTATCATCTCTCCTAAACCCTGTTCTGCAATCCATTTACAGACATTTAAGTAGCTTATGCACTTTTTCCATAGAAATTTTAACTATCTCTTTCTCATGCTATGTATAAGGGTTTTTTTTGTTTCCATTTTCTCTAAAATACTTCTTCATATGTGAGGTGATTGTCCAGCATTTACTGCCATATAGGAGAACCGATAATACATAACAGTTTGGTATTCTTTTCTTTGTTTTTAACAAAATTTTTCTGTTTCTTAAGTCTTTGCTTAGCTTTTGGGAGGTATTTTTCACTGTGTCAATGTGCCTTTGGGCTTTGTTGTCACTCTTTCCATCCTCTATTAAAACACTTTCCAGATATTTAGATTCTTTTGATTTTGGCATCTCCAATTTATAATTTGCATGTTGGACTGTTCCTATTTTCTGATAATCATGCATTCTATTTTTGTGCAATTGATATTTAGTCCTTTCTTCTCACTTTTTTTCACTAGCTTTTGTAGGAGTTTCCTTTCAGTTTGTGCTATCAACACTGTGTCATCTGCACATCTTATAATATTGAGGCTGTTGATAATGAATCCTAGTAGAATTGCCTCACTGTATAAGTTGAATAAGTCTGATGTGATGACATGCATGTTTATTAAACTCATTTTCTATCCATATGCAAGCAGTTTGCTTCCTGTTTAGGTTCTCCATTCTAATGTACTTTCCAAATGTGTCAAAGTTAACTAACATTTCTAACAGTTCTTTGTGATAAATAGCTGTAAAAATTTTGCTATATTTCTCCCTAATGCTGAAGAGGTGCTTTATCATTTCAAAGTTTATTTACTTTAGTGATGATACATGCAAACTGATATTAGGCCAAAATTTAATCTTAAGGATTATTATGATCAAAATAGATAATTTTATGTCCAAATTCAAAGCATTTCAAATACAGAATGTAAACAAAGTTTAGACCCACAATATTGTTTTGGATTTGGTAATTCAAACATAATCACCAATCCTGTTGAGTGTATCTACAGAAAGATAACCTGACAGAGGACATCCCTATTCAAGCTAATTTATCTACATTCTAGACTGGTTGCTATACCCGCTTTAGTATTTACTAGGCTTTGAATACAGTTTTCTTTTTCTTAGACTGGCTATCACCCAAGGCAAGTTTACTCTGCTATTTATAACCCATAGCTACATGAAGACATGATCAGAATTAGAACTCAACATATTGATTTCACTTTGTGTCAGTAGTCATTATGCTACCAGCACATATGCAAATGTATTTATTTGGTGCTTATTGACAGACAGCCATATACCACACATTTTATTGTAATAACAGTACTATGCCAAGGAATTTTATTATTTATTACTACTATTACTACCACCACCCACTAACAATTATTTATTAATCACTTCATGTTTTAAAGCTACATTGTTGATTCAATAGCTTGATGAAGATAAATTTGATCTGTGTGATATTATACATAATTATTTATCAGATGACTTACCATTTGTTTCGCTTAAAAATGGTTTTGTTTTTAATATTGTCATAGCCATGTTATGAAAATTGTAAACTGTTGTCCCTGTACTGACTTTGATCATGTGTTTATACTCCCAGGATAATGATTTGAACAAATTTTAATGTGCAAATGCTTACTCACATCCTTTCTTTCTCATTCATAACACTGGCAGCTGACCTGAGATGCCAAATTGTGCTCAACTGTTATTAAAATATATATATATATATAATGTTGAATAATTACTTACTGTTACTTGCCATTTTTTATTATTTATGACCATTCATACTTTTCAATTGAAGGAATAGTTACAGTGGTGTTACACTGCTTCATAAATCATATCTGCAGTGATACATATTGCAAATAGTATGTAAAAAAAAAAAAAATTATCCTATTTATATAACCTAAATTAAATACTGGTAATAAGTCAGTATCTCTTTATCCCATGATTTGCTATTTATATTTAAGTTTTTGTTTATCAACAAAATGGAAAGTGAGACAGTCTGGAGTTTCAACTCCTGAAGGGCCACCTATAGGGGTAAAGTCAAGAAGATTGAATGTGACCAACCCCGATGGTGGAATAGGCAAAAGCCTTCTCAAGGACCATGCTACCACATTGGAAAACCTCATGCAGAACACCACCCTTGCCAACTTCCTGCCTTCTAGGAATTGAAGCACTCCATTTCATGAAACCAGGAAAAGCTTCCAAACCTAACAATATGTCATCTGAATTTTTCTCACATAGTGGTTTTGAACTGAAAACCCTGCTAATGCTCCTGATGCAGAAAATCTGGGAAGATAAAACAGTCCTGAGGACTTTAAAAGTGCCAACATTGTGATGGTCTTCAAAAAAGTAGACCACTTACTCTGTAGAAACTATCATGGCATTTACTTCTAAGCATCACTAGCAAAATATTCATGCAAATCCTTCTGAATCAACTTCCCCCTGTGGCAGAAGAGATCCTTGCAGGATCCCAATGTTGTCTCCAGGCTTCAAGAAGCACCATCAACATGGTCTTCTGCGGGCAACGGCTTCTGGAGAAGTTGTGAAGTAAAACCACTAATGTTCATTTTCTGGGATCTCCAGAAGGTTTTTGAAAAAGTCCCAAGATCAGCAATATAGGACATTCTTGCCCACTTTGAATGTTCAGTTCACTTTGTGTCTCTAATCCGTATGCTTCATGACAAAATGAAGGGTCAGCTGAACCATTGGAAAATCCTCTCTGATGCCAGTGGCAAGTGGCTATGTGAAGGCCCAAAATGGCACTTCAAGTATCATTTGAAAACATCTATAACACAAGCCAAAATAGATCTTGAAACTTAAGAAACTGTTGCTCCACTTTGGTCTTCCTCTGTGTGTGGGGGGTGTACAGAGACTTTCAATTCTGACTGCAGATACAAAGAGAATCTGTGACATGCTAAAGGATGGCTTGACTTGATCAATCGTGTCCACCACCTATCCACACTCCTCTGTGACTCCTGCTCACCTGGGAAAGAGGATGATGATCACAATGTGATCTGGTAGCACCACCAAGTTCTCCTATCAGTTCAAATAGGTCCTTATGCCATAACTTGTTAAATGTTTTTACACTTTTGCGCTTGCAAGATGATGGTGACATTATTTTACTAATACTGCCACTTGATTTTATGACAATACAACCTGGTCACAAAAGTTTAACCTTTGATAAATATATCTAAGAATGTGTGTATATAATGTCATGTCGTTATGGTAGGAACTATAATAGAAAAACTAGTTGATTTCTTAAATTTTCATTCAGCTGTAAAACCTTACCAATAAGTTGGGCATAACTGAACATATTAGGAAGAAAATAAGAAACCTACCATGTTTGGAAGAAGATTTTAACAAAAAAATTGATACAACCTGCAGAAACTTACTTTTACATGATGAATTATAGACCTACAAAAACCTGAAAAATATATCACCTTAAACAATGATAAAATAAACAAAGAAAAGAATAATAGTCTGAACAACTTGTGAAATAAGTACATTTGCTATAAATTTCTAAAAAGCCTTCTCGGTAGTTTTGCTAAATTATATATCAAGGAAAATATGTTTTTAATCAACCTAATGAGCTACTTGAATAAATAAATCCAGTGTAAAATAGTTGCATTGAAATCACCTCAATATTACAATGATTTTTTAAGGTTGACAAGTGCAATTTTTTATACATTTACTCTGCATTAGACATCATAATACAAAAGAAATCCCAAGGACATTTTAAACTTTAATAAAAATGACTGCAACTCGATACTTCAAATTTTTCATACATAACTCTGACAACTTTGCAATCCTAAAATATATTTCTGCATATATAAATAGACTAAAGAAAATCAGAAGTTGAATTTTCTCCGCCTTTTTGGATTGAACATATCTGTTGGCTGTCACATTTACCACAAATTTAATATATCACAGAATTTAAAAAGTAACATTAACACTATATATAAGATTATCATTCTTTACAGTATTATTGCTACTTATCATGGCTTGTGGTGATCATGAAGATAAATACTTCTTTTTCAATAATTTTGTGTCAGCATTTAAACTATGTAAATCAGTATAATGCTGACACAATTTTGTCTCTCAAGCTGTAATTTAAAACTAATTTTGTCACTTTTAAGGATAGACAACAGCTGTTTGTTATTGGATATTGCCAATTGACAAGTATCAAATAGAAAGACTTATTTTTTAGTCCTCTTTATGCTAATATATCCAAGGATCAGTTATGGTGTTATATTGTACAATATTAATGTAATACTAAAGATTATAAATCTCTAAGTTTTGTTTTTCACGTCTAATTTTACTTGTCTAGTTGTATTTCCATTAGACTAATTATAATAAGCAGGAATCATTAAAAAAAATAATACATAGATGGTTACTTTGTTCCCTTCTGACTTGGATAGTAAAAAAAAAGTAACATCTTCATGTATTTGGTGAGTAAGATAAAGAAATTTATATTCAAATTGCTAAAAGACAGTATTGGCTCAAGGTCCTCACAGTTTGAAAATAAATCCACTATATTTTTTACAAAGAAACACCTTTGTACAGGATTGTTATTTTCAAATTAAATTTGTAGATTACATATGCAAATAGTTTTACAACTCACTAAAAGTGTTCAATGCAGTATCTTGCTTGTTTTGTTTACTTTTCTTTATTTATTGTTGATAGACAAGGAAGAGATGAAAAGAATTTTTTCGTAATTCCCCCTGAGTTGGGATGAGAAATTTGCATATATATATCTATCTATATATTTAGCTAAATATATATACACAGGATGTGATGGATGAATTGTTACCTAAATGACACAGAAATTAAAATAACAGGCATCTCATTTTAATGTATATTTATCAAAATTACACAAAAATATCTTGAAATACTAAAGAGAAAAATTTATTCAATAAAGTCATCATTTGCTTCAATCATAGCCTTCCAGAAAACTTCAGAATCTCATGTAATACTTCTGGTTAGTCTCCTTGTTGAAGTTGGTGAATTAATAAAATTAATAAAAAATTGTCCAAATGAAGGAGAGTTTTTGTTTTTATTTTCAGCTGAAATTAAAACCAAAATATAACGTTTAGAACGGCTAATGATTAAACATAATACACATTGTCTCTTATATTTAACAGTATGTATATATGTGTGTGTGTGTGTATAGATATGTATATATGTGTGTGTGTGTGTGTTTATAGATATGTATATGTGTGTATAGATATGTATATATGTGTATGTGTGTATAGATGTGTATGTGTGTGTATAGATATATGTGTGTATAGATGTGTATGTGTGTGTATAGATGTGTATGTGTGTATAGATATGTGTGTGTGTATAGATATGTATGTGTGTGTATATATTGTGTGTGTATAGATATGTATGTGTGTGTATATATTGTGTGTGTATAGATATGTATGTGTGTGTATATATTGTGTATGTATATATATATCTGTGCGTGTATATATGTGTGTGTATATATATATATGTGTATATATGTGTTGATATATGTATATATGTGTGTGTGTGTATATATATATATATATGTGTGTATATATATATATGTGTGTATATATATACATATATATATATATACACAGATACTCAGAGAAACCCAAACATAAAACAACGAATTTGTTTGCCTGAAGAGAGTCAATTTTAGCACAAATCATGAACAATTAATACTTCATAACTTGTATAAATACCAAAACAATAAACATATATTTTAAAGAAAACGTTCACATCTTCTCACACTTTTTATTTTATACTAATTACTCTCGTTGGAACAACCCTATTCCTTTATTCGATATATATATATATATATATATATATATATATATATATATATATATAGCAAAGAATATTAAAACGTTTTGAGTTTAAAAATGTGTTTTTTTGACAGTATT